>PVKU01006811.1:0-60852 GCA_004027475.1 Anoura caudifer
GCCCACGTGCGTGGGAGGGAGTGTTGTTCATGTCCTGCTCTGTACCACCCTCTCAGTCCTTTCCAAATGCTGAGGACAGTGCAGTCAGTTAAAATCACATAACGCCCCGCAGGATATTTGTCATTCACAAAGGGAAAACGGTAACTTCACGGTGGAGAAACCTGGCGGACAGCACTCTGACCGAGGAACCGGAGTTGGCTTCCATGGTAGTGACGCATCATGCCGCTCCTACCACGGTGTGCTGAGGGCACAGTGGCGCTTCTGCGGTCTCCTCGCTACAAATTCAGAATTACAAGGCAACACCAGACAGCCTCAGACAGAGAGATAGCCTACGAAGTAATTTTCCAGTGTTTTCCAAAAGTGTCAAAGTCACGAAAGACAAAGAAGGCAGGAAATATGACAGATTATGGGGACGTGACAGCTCAGTGCAGTGTGTGACCCTGGGTTGGATCCTGCACCAGAACAGGGACATCAGCGGAATAATTGGCAAAACTTGAGTGTTGGATTAGTAGATTAGTAGTGAACTAGTCTGTAGTCTGTCATAGTATTGTGTCATTGCTAATTTCCTGGTTTGGATAATGATACTGTGGTTATACAGTATGTTAACATTTGGGGAAAGTGAGTGAATGAAGAACAGGACCTCTTCATACTACTTTTGCAACTTTTTTATATGCCTCAAATTATTTCAAAATGAACAGTTTCAAAAATTAAAAATAATTCAAAAACATCATGTTAATACAGAGACTAAGCGTGTTGAATGGCAATGTGGTGTTATGCTGAGTCTGTGGTCTTCGGACTCGGTTTCCCCATTTATAACAGGAGAGGGCCGAACTGTATCTTCAGACTGTATGTCCTTCTGAATCTAGGATGATCAGCCACACAACCTTTGGTATCCTTCTTATTCAGCAAAAATACAAATAAACCTAAATGGAATACTTCCTTTCATAGGAAAGGAAGTATCGTATGAGCTCCTTAGATGATAAAAACTCCGCATAGATGAGTGTGAAAAGGAGCTGGGCCCGATAGAAGGGTAAGGATTGTGTGTGTAGGATTTTGTTTAATTCCGCACACTTCCAGTAAGAGAAGTAGTACTGATGCCTTTGAAAGGTTTCTAAGGGGTTTTCTTCTTACACATTTTGAGTTACAAATAAGATTTCTTTTTTTTTTAAGATTTTATTTATTTACTTTTAGAGGGGAAGGGAAGGAGAAAGAGAGGGAGAGAAATATTAATGTGTGGTTGCCTCTTACACACCCCATACTGGGGACCTGGCCCACAACCCAGGCATGTGCCCTGACTGGGAATTGAACTGGTGACCCTTTGGTTCGCGGCCCGAGCTCAGTCCACTGAGCTACACCAGCCAAGGCTAAGATTTCTTTTTTTAAAAAAAGTTTTATTTATTTATTTTTACAGAAAGGAGAAGGGAGGGAGAGAGAGCGGGAGAGAAACATCCATTGGTTGAGTTTTGATTGGTTGCCTTTCTCACGGTCCCAGCCGGGGACCTGGCCTGCAACCCAGGCATGTGCTGTGACTGGGAACCGAACCTGCAACCTCCTGGTTTTGTGGGATGATGCCCAACCCACTGAGTCACACCAGTCAGGGCTGCAAATAAGACTTCTGTGCATAGGTGGTAAAATACTTCTCCATGTCTAATTTCTTTTCCCCTGGGCTTTGTCTGGCAGCTCAGGATCCATGCGCTGCTGGTACACATGGCTGTCAGCATGTCTGTGTGAGTGACAGAGCTGGGTCCCATCACTGCGAATGCTATGAGGGCTACACTCTGAATCCGGATAAAAAAACCTGCTCGGGTAAGGCGCACTCAAAGGATTCCTTCGTACTTGGCCCTTTCTAGTGCAGTGAAACCAACTTGCAATTCTCCCAGAGAGAGATTCTTCAAAGTAACTTGAGGAATCAGGCTGTGGATGTTCTGCTGGGCTGATAGACGAAGGCATGCATTGCTTAGAGGGCAATGAGCTCACTAGAATCCGCAAACATAAATGACTTCAGAAAATTACCGGGAAATGGGGAGGGGGTGAGGGATATGAGAAAAGCTCAGTGAGTGGAGGAAAAATTTATCACTCTGTACACTGGGGGCTTTTAAAGCAAATAGGAAACTTTAAAGGAAGTCGGTTGGACAGTAACTATTTGGTGTGATAGCCTGAACTGATCGTTTTCCAATTAAAACTTGGCCTGGAATTTTTCTGTAGTGTTAATCTTAAAGCTGGATTGTGTTAGCAAAGGAGACTTTGTAAAGGACTGAATTAGACCCACACAGATCCTGCAGGAAGCTGGAAGCCAGTCGTTCCCTGACAGTTGCTGGGTAATCAATCTTCGATGCATCTGAGGCTTGGCTAGCGAGGCCATGCCAGAACACGAATCCTCATTAATTTGATTTAAACTCACTGGCAGAACAGGGTGGCAGTTATAATCTACAAACACTCCTAAGAGAAATTCCTAGCTCTCCAGGTGGCGTTTAGTTCTGGTGTATGTGATATATATATTTACTTAGATTTTGTGCATATTTTCCTCTCCCTCAAGGAGATATGTTAGGTGGCTTTTTCAAGAGGGATGAAGGAATATGACTATCACCAATTTCCTTCATAAAAAATGAGATCAGTGAAAGCATGTTAAGTACCTCCTTTGTTCCCAGGACCGTGCTAATCATTGTAGGGATAGAAAGAGGCAAAAGTTCTGCCCCTGAGCTACCTACGGGCTGGGCATGAAAGATCCGATGCTGTAAGTAAGCAGAGACTGAGTAGCCAGGGAGAGGGGCTGACGGTGACTGAGGCCAGAGGCGGAGGCACGTCACTTGTTTTGTCTAGTGAGTGACACAGAGAGGGTGGGGCTGGAGGTGGGTCTTTGAGGTTGGTGACAGTTTGATGGAGGAGGAGTGGAGAGACTAGCGGGTGAGGGGCCTGGCTGGCGCTGGCTTGTTCAGGGAGTGAGGGCTGAGTCGGGTGAGGTGGGGAGGATTTACGGCTGAACTTCTCAAATGGTTCCAAGTATTCCGCTTGGTGCTTTAAGCTGCCAGGAGCACTAAAGTCCTGGGAAAAGAAAAGGAAAACAAATTTACATTTCAACTAACAGATAGGGAGTCAAATGGAACATTTTATTTAAGAAAACCCACAAATTCTTAGAGGCAGTTTTCAATCAAGGCGGACTATTGGAGGAATACTCCCGCTAATGGTAGCCGACATTCGCCAGTGCCTGCTGCATGTGTGAGGGGCTCTAGGCATTTCAGACACCCTCACACATTCGGTGCTCACAGCAACTTTCCGAGGAAACGGGCGCAGACGGGTGAAGTAATGTGCCCCAGTCGCTCAGTGAGGGAGTGGCAGAGCCAGGATTTGAAGGCGGGCACTTGCTCAGGTGGTTACATATGCTCTTAGACGCTAAGCCACACGTGGTGCCAAGCACCAGAGAACAAAGGGAGACAAAAGAGAAAGACAAGATGGCGGCAAGTTAGTATTTATATATTTGGGAGTAATAATGGATACTATCTGAAGCTGGAGTACATGGATCAGATCCTCTCTGATGGCCTGCTTTGCCCTAGCTGGGCAGTAGGAAGGCTTGCAGATGAAAGGCAGAGGCCCAGAGCGGAGGCCTGCCCAGCTGTTACCTCCAGAGTAGGCTGCTAAGCTGGGAGGAAGGGAAGCATAAAGCTTTCTGTTAGTAGGCGTTTTGCCGGAACAACTTGAGTTGTCGTGATGAAGTTGGAAAGACACTCCCTAGGTCGATTGCAGAGCCTTGCCTTTCACGCAAAGCAATTTTAGAGGCAATAGTGAGCCATGGAAGGTTTGTGGGCATGAAGTGACACTTAGGAGGAGAGTTAGAGGGGAGCAAACGAACAAGTTTGGCTCCTGCGATGACAGAGGAAGAACCTGTGTCTCACAGAGGAAGAACCTGTGTCTCGCGGGAGGCCTTTCTGTGTTTGCTCAGGAGCTGCGGTTCTTACTTGCCCCAGGTCACTTGGGCCATGGGGCTAGGACAGCACTGTTGTCTGCTCTCCACCCGAATTTGGGCGAACTGTCTCCCTCCGTGAAATGTAGTTACTCATGAGAGATAATAAACATGTCGCTGTCCAATCATACACATCATCATCATCATCATCATCATTTTTCTGTGCGCGCGCACGTCAGTTTTTCTGTCCCACTTTGGAAGCTGTCACGGGTAGTCCCTGGGTCATTGGAGTCCTTCCTGTGCAGCATCGGATTTAGCTCCATGGGTAGGTGGGTCCCTAATAACAGTTTTGGTGGTGGGGGAGAACCGTGGATAGCTGGAGATGTTGGATGCATTGGTGGTCATCAGGAAAGGCTGAAGGTGAGTTCTGGAATAGAAACAAGACCCCTTGCAGCCCCAGGGCTGCAGATAGGAAAACAGAGAAGGGCCCCCACCCCAATTTCGGCCAGAAATGAAAAGGAAAGGGGCATGTGCAATAAAAGGCGGAGTGAAGGGGAGGTGACATATGGGACAGGAAAATGGGTTTTCTTTTCCCAGTACACGGGAGATTTGTGGCTGATGACTGAAGGATTCACTCTCAACACGTGTTGGGGCCAAACCAAAGCTTTTTTCTCTCAGGAGTCTGTGTTTCATTTCCTGTTGTAATTCGTGGCTATTTTCTTCCCTGCGTCTCCCCTGGCCAGCTCGTGACAAGTGTGCCCTGGGCTCTCACGGTTGCCAGCACATTTGCGTGAGTGACGGCGCGGCGTCCTTCCACTGCGATTGTTACACTGGCTTCACCCTGAATGAAGACAAGAAGACGTGCTCAGGTAAAGAATGTCCCTTTGCTCCTATTTCATTTGGTAGGACAACCCAAGGGTAAGCGTTTCTCTCTCCAAGTCTGAAGCCCCTTCTTGCAATCAGAATCCTCCAGGGGTCCCAGTTGGCATCAGTGGGAAACGATTCTTCTCCTACCGCCAGGGAGTCTTCCCTCCTTGATCTGATTCCATCCTCTCTCTCTTTAATTAGAAAGAAAAATCAGCCTTGGGCATTTTTTCTACTCCTGGAAGATGGGGATTCAGCCTGATTAGTAATGGTCTGGGCTCTGACCTCATTTGTTTAGCCATTCACCAATTTATTTGTTCAGCAACTGTTCTTGGAGCTACTGTGACACACTGAATACCTAATTAGGTCCTGAGGAAGGGATGGAGACAGATCTGTGTCTTGTACCTAGCAGTGTACTATACAACTCTTGCATTTCTTTTGTTAAATTTATTCCCGAATCCTTTATTCTTTTTTCATGCTGTTGTGAATGGATCCATCTGTCAACTTTCAACTGAGCTATATTGCAGTTGTCCAATTTTCCATGGGGACTTTCAATTAGACCATCCCCCTGAGCTTCTGCCCTCACAGCGCTTACAGCCTATCAGTCCAGATACACTACAAAAGTATCCTAAGTCATTAAGTGACTGATTGAGATGGGATTTGAGCTGGCCATCCCTAACAGGTTCAATAGGATTTGGACTGGTAGGTGGACTATGTGTAATTAAGTGAGTGTTTAGTCCCCCAGCCCTCTGTCCTATCTTTGTGGAATGTAGGGGAAAATGTAGGAGCAAAGGACCTGCCCTGTCCTCAGGCAGTAGTGCCACTCAATTGGAGGACTGCACACCAGTCTTCAGACCTGGGAAGTTACTCTTATTCTATTAGGCAACTTGGGGGGCTCTGATATTGAGGAGGAATAGCTGCCTCATGAAATTACAGAAAGAAACAGGAGTTAGCATTGTTGTTCTCCCAGGTCCTTTGCTTAAATGTCAATACAATTTTTAATTCCAAAGTATTAATGGGCAAGAACTAGAACTCTCAATTTAAACAAGTCAGTAGAATAATCATCCATATAGGAAAACAGGAATTATCTAGTTTTTTTTTAAAAAAAGATTTTATTTAGTTATTTTTTTTAGAGAGAGAAGGAAGGGAGAAAGAATGGGAGACATCAGTGTGTGAGATACATCGATCAGTTGCCTCTCACACGCCCCCCACCAGGGACCTGGCCCACAACCCAGGCATGTGCCCTGACTGGGAATTGAACCAGTGCCCTTTTGGTTCACAGGCGGGCACTTAATTCACTGAGCCACACTAGTCAGGGTAAATTATCTAGTTTTAATTCTTGAAGTATTTTGGCCACACAAATACAGATTTTTCTCATTTTTATGTTTTAATGAGAATACAGTATCATAAAATTAATTATCTTTTCTCTGCATTCATGGCTTTCCACTATACTGTCCTTTTAAAATTTTACTTTATATCATGGGAAACTTCAGACGATCACAAAAGTATAGAGAAAATATAATGAGCTCACATGTAACCATCACCCAACTTTGGCAGTGTAAACTTGTCCCCAACATTTCCTAATTTGATTTCTTCTGCGATAGTAACATTCCGAACTATTTTCTCCTCTTTCTGTGTGCTCTTATATCCTTTCACCTTCCAGAAAGTGCATTCTGCTAAGTCTTAAAAACCAGAACTATCGAATCGCAGATTTCCCGATTTGCTGTGATTTCTAATTAGCTGTAACATTTCATGTACTGCCATTGTCACCAGCCATTGAAGAAGCACGAAGACTCGTCTCCACAGAAGATGCCTGTGGATGTGAAGCCACACTCGCATTCCAGGAGAAGGTCAGCTCCTACCTGCAGAGACTGAACACCAAAAATATCCTTTCTGGAGGAGGGTTCTCTGCTGCTGCTGTTGAAAGCCAGCCTAGGTACTACAATGAGCCAAGCATTTTAGGATATTCCTCAGGATAAGGACCCTCCCTCTTCATTAAGTTTTAAGATGAGCAGTAGTAATACTGTAGAGCTTTTATTTTTTAGAGTTCCTTTTAAATGTTTTAAGAGACTTTCACTTATTTAATATTTACAAGTAAAAGCTACCAATTTCTTTCTCTAGTGTTTTTCCATCGCAGTGGATTAGGAGCAGTCTAAGAACTCCTAACTGAGCTCTTGTGGGCAGATGGAGCTGTTATGCTAGGGTTTCCTAATATGGCTTCTTGGTTCAGAATCTGTACCTACTTGGAACGAGGCAGCTGACGAGTGGGCTGTGAGAGCGCAGGGACCCGGAGCTGTGCACGCCGGCCAGCCGAGCGGTCGGTCACAAGGCGGATGTGAAGTGTAACATGGCTCCATCTCCGAAACTTCCAAAATCAGTTCTTTAGCCAAAGTCGTAATTCAGGAAAAGTGCTTTTCCTTAGCACAGCTCAAGTTAACAACTCTGTTCCTAGGGATCTGAGAGGAGTGGGGTTCAAATCGTGACAGGGATACCCTAGGGGTATACAGAGACTTTCAAGAGGTCTGGGTGTGCGTGGAGGGGAGGGGTGAGGGCAGGAAGTTTTAAAGGGATCAATTTCCGAATCCTCCACTTCCTTAAATTGATCTGCCTAAAATGTTACTTGTAGTTGACATTCTCTCTTCCCCTCCCTCACTTCAGAGTCACCATTCTCCTAACTTTACACAAGAAAGTCACACCTCTCACCTAGCCTGAATCTCGTAGCCTGAATCTCCCTACGGTGAATTTCTTGGAAAAGTGAAATCTCCAGAGAGCCAACCAAAGGGACAGTTCAACATTTTATTTAAACCAGTGCTTCATGAACGCTTCTCCCCCAACCCCTTCCACTGAGAGACACCTTTTCAATTAAATTTTACCTTTTATTTTTAGTGATTTTACATCAAAATTTGTAACTTATTTGTTGTTTGGATCCGTTATGTGCTCATAATAGTTGTGATTATAATCCAATCCAGATGATTAAAAAAAGTTGGGGGCATATGGTCAGGAAAAATAACTGAAAGGCAATTTCAGTATAAATGTGTGCTTGTTTGTGTAAGTTTACGTCAAAGAGGTATATAGAGAGATCAAGCCAAGAGTTCCAAGGTTCAAAGTAGAGTAAAATTCTGTGGAGGAAGTAGAAAGGAAATATCAATTATTTTATTTTAGAAGAATGATACTAGGTGTCAATTCAGTATGGGATATATTTGAAAGATTGATATAAATTTTAATTGTAAAGTATTTATTCCTTTTTAGGGAGAGGGGAAGGGAGGGAGAAAGACAGGGAGAGAAACGTCGGTGTGTGAGAGACACATTGATCAGTTGCATGGGCCCCAACTGGACACACGGCCTGCAACTGGGCCTGTGCCCTGACCTGGGATCAAGCTGGTGACCTTGTGCTTTGCGGGACGATGCTCAACCAACTGAGCCACGCTGGTCAGGGTGAAATTTTATTTTAGAGAGTCAATATTTGTAACAGCAGAAACTGCATATTTCGTAACTAAAATTTATGATGAAAATTTTCATACAATTTAAATATGCATAAGGCATCACTTATTTGTCAAATTCTTTTAGGGGACATGGGCACAAATGTTCAAAGACTACTGCTTGTATTGTGCGTTCTAAAGAAAAGAATTTCTGAGTTTTAGATTACATTACACTTTTGATGAGAAAATAATTTCACTTTTTAAAAATTCACAGGTAATTATTTTCTTTTATTTTGTACTGAAGTGTTTGAAAGTATGTTTATGTTTTCTAATATCTAAAAATAATGGTGTTGGCCTTAACAACTATCCACTTGATGGCATTTTGGAGAAGCTGCAAGCAAATGAATATGGACAAATACGTCGTTAAATTGCTTAACATTTTCACCTGGAAATATGGAGAATTTGGTATATTTAATACTTTTGCACATTGCAGTGTTCCTGCTACTATTCTGCCATTACAAATGCTTGGGTATTACTGGATAAGTACTTGGAGGGTCTTCTAGAGAATCAGTATGATTCTTCTAAAGAAATAAATGTCCAGATCCTTATTAAAAGCAAACTTTTGTGTCTCTAAGCTATGACTGTGAAAATAGAATGAAAAGTTTAATGTTCCTTTATTTACTAATTGAGCCATTGAATTTTTTTTAGTTCCTAAGTTCTCATTCTATTCTCAAACACAAGTCTTCTGTTTCTACAATACAATTATGTTCATATTATATATTCATTATAGACATTTTTAAATGTATAGAAGTATAAAGAAGTAAATAAAAATCACCTGTACAAAACTACTAACACTTCACTATTTTTTCAGTGTTATTCCTTTATAAGATAAATGTACATTTTTAATTCTGTTCTTTTTAAAAAATGTATTGAATTTATTGGGGTGACATTGGTTATATAGATTTCAAGAGTACAATTCTATAATACATCATCTGTATATTGTAATGTGTTCACCAAAGTCAGGTCTCCTTCTGTCACCGTTTATCCCCCCATACGCTCTCCTACCTGCACCCCTTTCCCTCTGGTAATCACCATATTATTGTCTGTGTCTATGAGACACAGGGATTTTCCCTTAATCCCTCTACCTATTTCACCCAGCCCCTAACCTCCCCTTCCCTCTGACAGCTGTCAGTCTGTTCTCTATCTTTGTGACTGTTTCTACTTGGTTTTTGTCCATTAGACTCAACATATAAGTGAACTCATATGATATTTGTCTTTCTCTAACTGGCTTATTTCACTTAGCATAATGCTCTCTAGGTCCATTAGTGCTGCTGTCACAAAGGGTAAGATTTCCTTTTTATTGAGTGGCCAAGTAGTATTCCGTTGTGTAAATAAATGTATCACAGCTTTTTTATCCACTCATACACTAATGGGCACTTGGGCTGCTTCCAAATCTTGGCTATTATAAATAATGCTGCAATGAACATAGGGGTGCATATGTTCTTTCAAATTAGTGTTTTGGCTTTCTTTGGATAAATTCCCAGAAGCAGAATCAATGGGTCATAAGGCATTTCCATTTTTAATTTTTTGAGGTGTCTCCACACTGCTTTCCACAGTAGCTGCACCAATCTGCATTCCCACCAACAATTTGCAAGGGTTCTCTTTTCTCCACATCCTCGCCCGTACTTGTTTGTTGATTTATTGATGGTAGCCATTCGGACAAGTGGGGAGGTGATATCTAATTGTGGTTTTAACTTGCATTTTGTGATGATTAGTGATGTTGAGCATCTTTTCACATGTCTATTGGCCGTCTGTTATATACTCTTTGGAGAAGTGTCTATTCAGGTCCTTTGCCCATTAAATTTTTTTAATTTATTGATTTTAGAGAGAGGAGGTGGGAGTGGGGAAGAGAAAGAGAGGAGAGAGAGAGAAACATCTATTTGCTGTTTCATTTATTCATGCATTCATTGGTTGCTTCTTGTGTGCGGCCTGACTGGGAGTTGAACAGCAACCTTTGTGTATGACGCTCTAACCAACTGAGCTCCTGCCCAGGGCCTTTGCCCATGTTTTAATTGGATTCTTTTTCTTTTTGGTGTTGAGTTTTGTAAATTCTTTATAAATTTTGGATTTTAACTCCTGATCAGATGTATCATTGGCAAATATGTTCTTCCAGTCAGTGGGTTGTCTTTTCATTTTGTTGATGGTTTCCTTTGCTGTGCAAAACCTTTTTAGTTTTATGTTTTCCCATTTGTTTACTTTTTTCTTTTGTTTCTCTTGCCTGAGGTGATCTATCAGAAAAAAATACTGCTACAAGAAATGTCTGAGATTTTACTGCCTATGTTTTCTTCTAAGATTTTTACGGTTTTGAGTCTTACATTTAAGTTTAACACATTTTGAGTTTATTTTTGTATATGGTGCAAGAAGGTGGTCTAGTGTGTTTGGCATGTTATCTATGCAATTTTCCCAACACCATTTATTGAACAGACTATCCTCACCGCATTGTATGTTTTTGCCTCCTTTGTCAAATATCAATTGACTATAAAAGCATGGGTTTATTTCAGAATTCTGTTCTGTTCGAACAATGGAAACTTTTGATCTATTTTCTCTTCATAGTATAGTCTAAACCATTCTTATTACTGAGAGTATAAATTTTACATAGTATTTACACATTAAAAAGTTCCTTTAATTAAATTGAGATGAATATAATTTAGAACTGTTCTTTAATACTCTTTGCTTTTTGCTCATTTTTACTAGAGTATTACTGAAGCTGTGATTAGGGGATTGTAATACACGCATCTAAAATAGTTAACACAGATCAACATGCCATGCCATTACATGCCATTTTTAATCATTCTGATGTTTGAAAGAAACACACAACTAAAGGCATTAGTTGTGAATTAAGAGTATTGTAACTTTTTACTAAGGACAAAACCCCTAAATTTATTTTATTCTTTTACTTTATGGGTCAATAATAAAAATATCTTTATAAATATTGCTGTAACAAGTGACAAAACCTGATGTTGTCTTTTTAAATGTTAGTGATAAGCTGAACTTTTTTCACTTACATATTTGACACACATAATTTTTTTCAGCATTAAAGCCTCACTTCTAGAAGAAAGCAGTCCTTTGAATTGTGTACTACTCAGTTATTATTTTTTTTTGGTTTATTTTGTCTTTAGTATAATAAAAATATCTTTATATATTATTACTGTCATGCCTTGTTTTTTGCAGGGTGGTGACTCATATCAACTTTGTTAACATATTTCCTTAAACTGGCTCATTTTGAATATATAGCAGTTTCTTTTCAAAGAACATAATGTTGTGACACTTTGTATAATTTAAATCTGATGCTCTTAAGGTTAAAAATGTAAGTTCAGGTTAAAAAGAAAGGCTTTAATCAAGAATGTTGTGGAAAAGGGAATAAAGCAAAATTATTTAAATTTAGATTAAATAATGATGAGGGTATATTAATATATGTGCCTGAAAAGCAAATATAATAAAAAAGAACAGTCAGAACCCAGAAACCATCAAAAACCTAGAATATAAACTTTAAAGGGAATAAGTGAACAATAAGTACATCAAGGCAGTATATATTTTATGAAGCATGCATTGTTATTTCTCCACACTTTTGAATGGACTCGATGGAGCAGTATTGTTTTACAAACTTGGTTGAACACAGACTCAGTAATATACTGTACATTACTATACCACAGAGCAATGGTGCTACAGAAGGAATAAATGGGAACCCATGTTCAAGAACTAGGGAAAGGTGTTGAAAGTCGATTTTTCAAGAGTGTGACCATTACAAACTAGCTTCAGTTAATCCTGTCTTAAATTTGACCAGTTGGTTGGGATCCGTATATAGTAATACTCGTTTGCTTCATGAGTCCAGTATAGGGAGACTGTGAGGAGGTGCCAACATATCTTAGGAATTAACAATTTGGTGCTGAAAAAACAAATATACATACATTAGAAAGCAAATACATATATCATCTGAATGGGCTGGGGCTTACGTTTGGGAAGAATTCCTGAGGGAGACCTGATTGATATGTTCGGCTAGGTACAATTGGCCAACAGGGTAGGAACATCAAAGCATACATACATATGATCGCCTTGGAAGCAGAGAGGAATGGTGGGGTGCAGAAAGCATATTGTCTTGCTTAGAGTCAGGGCACCACACTAAAGCCATTTTAGGATTGAAGGAAAATCTGATTTTACCCGGGGTTTACATTTGATAGGAAAGGCACCAGGACCCTTGTCAACTCCACTGCACTGGGTGAGGCAGCAGGCTCAGGTGAACGATTTGCACATTTGCCTGAGATGCGGTGGCTGCAGGTGGAGAAATTGGCTACTGTTGCATAAAGCACATATTAGATTATACAAATCAACAGTGGTAGCCGTAGAATATGGTAAAAAGGAAAACCAGGGAAAAGTTAAAAATGGGGGGGGGGACAATAATTTCATGAGAGTTTTGACCCTATCCCTGAAATTGTGGCACGTTGTAAATTCCCAGGGAATCAAAAAGCACAAAGAATTGAAAAAAGAAGGTAGAAAAAGAAGAGGATATAGAACAATGAACTCCAGGTGAGAAAATACCAAATACTGAAATTATTAAAAAATGAAAGGCTATGCCCCAATGGCAATTATATGCTGTAATTGCCCAAAGCTCATACATTATTTTCACAAGGGCTCTTGGGCTCAGTTACAGTTTAAATAAACTGTTAAAAAAATCCTAAAACAAACAGAATGAGCACAAACTCCAACCTCCAAATCGCTCCATAGAGTTAGTTCTCTAATCCCCAAAGGCCCAAGGGAAGAAGGTTTTCAAGCTCTGAAAAGGCATGTTTGCAGTTTCATTTGCCCCAAAGGCGCCAACCCACCAAATACAGTTAATGACTTTTGCCTTTCAACAATGCTGGGGCTTTGGGACCTCCAAAATACCCAACCGTTGCAGGGGCGCCTTTCCCCCTAAATGGATACCAACACCTCCTGCGAGTTTCACAGCTAGGTGTTGTGCGTGCTCTTAGTCCACCGGGACTGAGCGTATCTGAGGCTTCGGGGCAGGGCGCGGATGACCCGCAATCCAGCCTTGAGCTAAAGCAATAAAGCTCTGAAGTTGGGCCTAAAGGCCTGGCCCCACTAGGGGTACGGTCCTGGAACAGCCCCCGCCGCAGGCCCCGCGGCGTCCCGCCCTTAAAGAGCGCAGGCGCACGATGCTCTTTGGCCCAAGCAGGGCCGACACCGGAAGTGTCCCACAGCGCCCCGGATGCGACCGGTTGCCAGGGCGACGGGAGCTTACAAGAGCCGCTGGTACTGGCGATCGGGGACTTGAGAGTTTGCAGTTGCGGGCCTTGGCGGCTGGGGTCGTCGGCTCGGCGCGTCCAGGATGTTCTTTTACTTGAGCAAGAGAGTGAGTTTTTCCGCGGGACGCCCTCGCTCCTCCGTTCGCGCAGGCCGCCCGCGGAGCCAGGTGTCCTGGTCGCGGCTTCTCCATCCCTCCTCAGACCTTGCCTGGTTCAGCATCGGCCCTCCTCCAGACGGTCCCCGAGCCCCAGACAGTCCTTGGTGGAGCCAGCAGCCCTCTTGTATAGACTCTCTCCCATCCCTGCCCCTGGCTGGGTTCTTTAGCGGGGCCCGCTGGACAGATCAGTGAGTGGTTCCTCCACCTGTTGCTGATCCAGGTGACTTAAATTCTTTGGACCTTCACGGGCCGCCGGGGAAAAGAAAAATAGTGACAAAAGGGTAGTCTAAGTGTTTTGTTTGGAAAGGGAATGTGGACTGATGGTATGGGTTCATGTGTACCACTCACCTGTTTTAAAAATCTTTCAGGCGACTTCGCCGTCACTTCGTTCTTTTCCAAATGATAGGGTCTGGCGCAGTTCAGGGACTACGCCCGTTTTCAAAACCTCTCACACTGCAAGGCTGACCGTTTTTTCATCTTGGGCGGATTTTCTTCAGCCTTTCATCTCCTGTAGACTCATTTCCCAACTCCTTCGTAAAAAGCTGTGAGAGTGACTGTGGTTGCTTTTCAGATTGCCATTCCCAATAATGTGAAGCTGAAATGTATATCCTGGAACAAGGACCAAGGATTCATAGCATGTGGCGGTGAAGATGGATTACTGAAAGTTTTGAAATTAGAGACACAGACTGGTAGGTGAATGAATGCAAGCCCAAATGTTTGAACTTGATGGAAAATGAGATTTGCTCGTGTTATTGTCAGTATACAAGCCTTTGCTTCTCAGTCCCTCTTATGCTTTAGATTTTCCAATCTATACGTCACAAATATTTCTATTTGTGACCTTTTGGGAAGGAAAAAGTAGTAACAATAATTACTAATTATTTAATATACTGAGTCAACAGTGTTCTTTATTTTGCTTTATTTTGCCAGAATAATACCATTGCAATGGGGTATTTATTATTGTCCATATTTCCATCTTGAGAAAAATAGATACTTAAAAAAAATCCTTCTATTATCATCCAGGAATAGGATCTCCTTTCAAAAAGGCAAGAAATGTGAAAATCTTATAATCTGTCACTTTTATTTTTTCCATAGTATTTTTTGTTATTGTTTTTTGTTTTTCTAGATGATGCAAAATTGAGGGGTCTTGCAGCTCCTAATAACCTTTCTATGAATCAGAATCTTGAAGGTCATAGTGGTAAGTCATATAATTTTTACATCATATTTTGTCTCTAGACCTTTAGAAACCATCCACTTACTGTAGAATTATCATCATTTTCAATAATGGTAATATTTAAAGTAGACATTTCTATTGAGCTACAATATAGTTTAGAGTCATTCAAAAGCTTCTATTTTTTTGCTTTATTTATTTATTTTCTCCTGCTTTTCCCTGGCCTGTGTATTCTGGGGTTGGGAAAAACATCACCATATGTTGGTCATTGATGCACAGCACACACTGCATCCTGTGGAACCTGCCTTTTGGGAGGGACATTGTTGTCCTCCTGGCATCATAACTGAGTTTTCGGTAAGCCAGTTCCCCGTTCTGTCGGACCAGCTGCTTCTGGGTGATGGGATGTGTGGGAAGACCATTCCTTGACATGGGCAGGGGCCATGGCCTTCTGCTAAACGAGCTCTGTGATCAGAAGCATTGCTGAGTGGAGCTCGTGATGGTGGACAGGACCCTCTGCGAGGTGATGGGCAGTGGGGCTGGCAGAAGCTTTGTAGGCAGGGAAGGCACATCTAGATCCATACTGCGTATTATTCCAGCACAAGCAAATTGTTGCCCTTTCAGTATAATCCACCTGCCATTAGGTCTCTGGCTGACCCTCCCGGGCCATAGTGCTGTACTGGACTCGGCATTGCTCTCTTGCTGTAATTAGCTCAGGCACTCAGCCAAGGTGGAGGGCAGGTGGATTTTGTGAGTGAACTCTGTGTTGTTTTTTTTTTTTTGAGATTTAATTTATTTATTTTGGAGAGATAGGAAGGGAGGGAAAAAGGGAGGGAGAGATATGCCCTGACTGGGAATCGAACCTGTGACGTTTTGGTTCACATGCTGGTGCTCAGTCCACTGAGCCACACCAGCCAGGTCTGAACTCTATATTTTTAAGCCCACACACAAACTCCATATCTGCTACCATGGTTATTTTGTGCAGAGTTTTACTGAGCAACCCCTGGGATGGCTGGGGTAAAAAGCAGGTGGACATCCACAAAAATATGCCCTCTTGTCCACTTGATTATTGAAAACCTCCTCCAGACCGACAGCCCTTTGGTGAGGGAGCATTCAAAAAGCATGCAATATATTTGCATTCTGTGCTCACTCCAAGAGTTCCATCCACATGTCTCTTCCTCAGATCTCCTCCTCATCTTCCAACCTTGTTCTATCCAAGTCCTGGACCATCTAGTAAAACCATCAACCACAGCCCACAATTTAATGCAGATCCTCACCTCAGGTGCTCTCTCGGTTCAGCCAAAGAGGACCACCAAAGATGTGCCTGAACTTCTGCCCATGGGACACTGCGTTTTAGAGACACTGTGTTGACTGGGGTTGTCACGTAGCCATTCACCTCTGGTTGGTGCTGATGTATCTGCAGAACCATCTGGAAACCGATTTGATTCCTTTCCTTTGCAGTCACCTGATCAGAAAGAACTCCTTGTGAATCCGTCTGCGTAGTTCCGTCCTTCAAAGGCAACCACTGTGGTCTTGTTTTCTGTGCTCTTAGTGGTATCTCATGTTGTTATATCTTTATGGCTTGATTTGTTAATTTTAGACCTACATGGATTCCCCACTGTGAAAGATGAAGGTTTAGTTTACTCTCCCATCTGTATCACCCTATTTTTGGCAATTATATTTATTTTTTATGCTATTTACCTTAGCAATTTTCAGTATGTGCTTAAACACTCAATCCTTAGGCCCTTAACATGAGGAAGCAGTTCTTGGGTGCTTCCTCTGTACGATGAGGCCGGCCGCGCACCTCCTGTCCTGCCCTTCACTCCCCGCCCCCTGCTCCTTTTGCCTCCCCAACTTCTGCAGGTGTAATGTCAAAGTTGATGGCATTTCAGCCTGTTCTTTAACCACCTGTATGCCACCCATGTTTTATCTGTAGATTGAGTTTTCATGTATATATTTTTAAAATCATATTTTATTGATTACGCTATTACAGTTGTCCCAAGGTCATAGTGGTAAGGCATGTAATTTTTAAATTGCATTTCATCTTTAGGCATTTGGAAACCATCTACTGCAGAATTATCATTTTCAATAATAGTACTATTTGAAGTGACCATTTCTTTTTTTTTAAGATTTTATTTATTTCTTTTTAGAGAGAGGAGAAGGGAGGGAAAAAGAGAGGGAGAGAAATATTAATGTGTGGTTGCCTCTCATGTGCCCCCTACTGGGGCCTGCAATCCAGGCATGTGCCCTGACTGGGAATCGAACCTGCCACCCTTTGGTTCACAGGCTGACACACAATCCACCGAGTCATACCAGCTGGGGCTAAAGTAATTGTTTTTATTGAGCCATAATACAGTCTAGAGTCATTCAACAACTTTTATGTTATGTGTTTAAACACCATCCTCAATAAATCTGAAAAAAGTAGTTATTATTTATATATTAGAAAATACTGTATCTGTCTATGGATAGGATATAGTCTTTTTTTTTTTAAAGATTTTTTATTCATTTATTTTTAGAGGGAGGGAAAGGGAGGGAGAGAGGGAAAGAAGCATCAATGTGTGGTTGCCTCTCATGCATCCCTCACTGGGGACCTGGCCTGCAACCCAGGCATGTGCTCTGACTGGGAATCGAACCAGCAACATTTTGGTTTGCAGGCCGGCACTTAATTCACTGAGCCACACCAGCCACAGCATGGATAGGATATAATCTTTTTGACAATCTGTCCCATGGTTCCAGATTAAAGTAGACTAAGGAGATGTCACAACTGATGCACTATGTAGTCCCAGATTGGATCTTGGAATGAGGAAAACAAGTATCCATAAAGGACACTATTTAGATGATTGATAAAATTTGAATGTGGATTGTGGGTTATAGAATAATATTGTATCTGTTAAATTTCTTAAGTTGGAATGTGGTTATGAAAGAGAATGTTCTTATTCTTAAGAAATACACACTAAAGTATTTAGAGATTACAAACACTAAATAAAACAAAACAAATTTGTCATATAACTCGGAGGTCTGAGATATGCTCAAGAGTGCGTTACCAATAGAATGGAAAACAGGGGAGCGGGAGGGTGGAGAGAGAGATTAGAGTACATGACTGCAAACAAACAGCCCCCAACCCCCTGGAAACACAACCAAGTCCTTAGGGTAATGTCCTTTGGGCGTTAGAACCCTGGGAGCCTGGCCAGGTCAGTGAATCTTACATTTGGTTTTGTCATCGCATGTGTGGCAGTTGTCACAGCTGACCATAGTAGGTACTTTGTTGGTGTAAAATAGGAACAAAAATTAGCAATAATATTTTGCATCATTCTAAAAAATGAGTGATGATATTAAATGTATCCTATGAATATATCTGAGTATATTAAAGACTGGTAAGTTGGACAAGAACCGTATTAATTTTAACATGCTCTTGGTGTTTGTCATAAAAATATGTGTGAAATGAATTATAATTTGCAAATTATTTCATTTTTTTAGGTTCTGTTCAAGTTGTCACATGGAATGAACAGTATCAAAAGTTGACTACAAGTGATCAAAATGGGCTTATCATCGTTTGGATGTTTTACAAAGGTGTGTTAGGAGAGCTCACTGAATCGTGTCACAGGTTGGAGTCTGGATGGCAGTGCTTGAATGGGGAAACAAGCTCTTTGAAACGGAGCCCTTCTCACCGCAGCAGGGGTTCATCTTGACTGCACAGGGGTGGCATTTCTGGGTTTATTGCTCCCTGCTGAACTGTGCCCTCGTACTGGGAAAGCGAATTAGGTAGCTGTTGGTAATCTCCAACACTGACTTAGACTCTTACAGAATAATTTCTGCTGGAGGTAGCTCTTGTTTCTCCAGGTTTCCAATAAGAGTTAGTTTCCATGTGGTCAGTGACTAGAGCTGGTTCAGCAGATAACAACATGCTTGTTAAGAAGTCAAAGGCAATAATTTATTTCCTTTATTAAATCAGTTGGCTTCCTTTTCTTCACATACACAGATTTTATTTCAGCTCTGACAACCAGCTCACAATTTGTGCCTTATGCCCAGAACAGAGAGTAAGAGAAGGATTAATTTAGGTGCATCACTATTGCCAAAAACTCTCAGAAAACAAAACCCCTCGTAATGCATGTTCTGTTGAGGCCTGTAGCCGTCATCTTCAAATGAGGAGGGTACTGCAGTTCGCGTGTATTGTTTTGAAAATGTTCAGGGTATATCATTTTAAAATTCTTGGTTAAAAAATATGCCATTTTTTAACTAAAGTACCTGCATTTATCAATTTTTAAAAAGTTTGTGTGTGTGCGTGTGTACGTGTGTGTGTGTGTGTGTGTGTGTAGGAACTAGAGTGTGAACGCACAGGAGGTTAGGATAAACTTTGTCTTTTTCCAAGGTATGGTCTCCGAGCCTCAGGCCTGACTCTGGTGATGCCCTGCTCTGACTTCTTGTTTGTCTGGCTGTGGCCAGGGTTCCCCATACCGAGTGCAGTAAAGCCTTTTAAAAACCACAAACAAAACAAAATAGACTTGTGATTTGCCTTATATTTGATTATACCTTGATACAATTCACATCTTACTCCAAACCTGTGCACAAGAATGTTTTTGTCATTCAGCATTGGCGGTGTGATATGTGATATAAACTGTTTAAAATGTTTTTCAGGCAGGTTTAGAGTTTTCACCTAATGTGCTTATGTTTCATACGCTTGTACTTAATCATTGGAGAGTTTGTGTGCACTTGCAAAGTTACTGTGGCTCTTCTGTTTTTGCTTGGTTATTACCTGAAGTGTGTTCAAGTGGGAAAAGTTAGGCCTTGAGAAAATCCCTTGTTTTGGCCCTTGAAAAACAAATGAAGTTTTATTTTTTAATTGACTGAAAGGAAGAAACAGAGAAAGAGAGGAAAAAGATTATTGTGTTTTCTGTGATGATCTTTGAAGCAATTATTAGTCAAGGCCTAAGTTAGTTTTTCATTTTCTTTGTGTTGATTTGGAAGTGTTACAGTTTAATGTCCGAGGGGATAGAAGACTTTACAGTTATTTGCTTCACTTCGTATTTCATGGAAAGGCTTTAAATCTAAGCACCACTAAATAGCTGTGGAAGTTTTACTTGTAATTTTTTTCCTTCTGTGAAAACAGGGTCTTGGTATGAGGAAATGATCAACAACAGAAATAAGTCCGTGGTGCGGAGCATGAGCTGGACGGCCGACGGGCAGAAGATCTGCATCGTGTACGAGGACGGGGCCGTGATAGTCGGTTCCGTGGACGGTAATGCCTCGCTGCGCCCTGGGCTGGGTCCGGTCTAACTGGCGTTGCCGTCTTTAGAGGTTGAAACTAATTTTGCGTTGGCCTGCTGACAGAAAAATAAACACGAAAAGAGAAAACAGTTGGTGTATAATTTGATGACATTCAAACATAATTTATTTTTAAGTATGTTTAAGTAAAAAAGTATTTTAAAAAAAGTTTCTTACAGTGGCACTCAAAAGTGAATTAATTGTTCAGGATTATTTTAAATATGTCTGCCTAATTATATAACTTATCTTTACACTTGTTACACTGTATTACAACTGTATAGATTTTAGTTTCAGAAGGGACATAGATATATAATAATTTCTGGTTATTTTTTAAAGTTGATATAATTGACATATGACATTAGTTTCAGGTGTACAACATAATGATTTGCTATTTTATATATTGTGAAATGATTACTCAGTCTTGTTTTAATAGAGCTGAGCATGAAAAGCTATATCTTTCAAATTCTAGTTTATAGATAATACTGGACTTCTGAAAGTCTCTGCCTTTCTTTTAATAAGAAACTGTCTATAGAGAAATAGTTTACTTTTAAGTTGTTTTCATTTTTATGGTTTTAAAATTTCTTGTGTGTGTAGAACTTTGTGTATTCCACAGATATTTCTGAGAGCCTACAAAATCACAGCTGTAGTTATGGCACCAGCTACAACAAGAGAATTAGTGCAGATTTAGAGCAGGAGAGGTGGATAAGTAACCAAGCATTACGGTGCTTGTGCTAAGTGCTGAGACAGGGAAAACACAGCAACATGCAGAAGAAGTACATTTTGAACCCAGATTTGGAGGGATCAGGGAAGGCATCCTGGAGGAGGTGATGTCTATGATGAAGCATTGGCCACAAGGAAGATTGGTATGTAGAATGTCCTAGGCCAAAGAAATAGCATTTGAGGAGGTCCAGAGGGTTTGAACTTGGCCACGTTTGGGCTGTGGAAAATATTTTGAGAATCAGTATAGTGTAACACTAGGGAGAAGAGTTGTATGGGATGAAATGAAAGACATTAGCAGAGGCCAGACTGTGAAGATCGTAAGTTATAAATGAGTTTGGACTTACCTCTAGGTGTATTGGGAACCCAATGGAAGGTTTTAAGAATGGGAACAATGGGATCAGATTTGTTCTCTGGAAACATCTCTGTGACTGTAATACAAAGAACGGAGAAAGGAAAGAAAAGGAGCGTGTGAGCTGAGCGTGAGAAACTATGTTTTTCAAATTCCACTTAGGAAATTATTATAGTAACTGAGGTGAGAGATGATGGTGGATGGCAGCTGCCCAGGGTAATGACGAGGAGGAGGAAGTGACCGGACGGAGGTAGAATAGGTGAGACCTTACTATTGACTGGATTGGAAGTGTCCAGGGTGATGCCCAGGTGTTCAGCTTTGGCAACTGGATGGATGGTGGTGCCTTTCATTGAAATAAGGGCTGTGGGAGAAAGACTGGTTTTGAACACGTTGATTTTGTCATGCCATAGGACACCCGAGTAAATCTGTCCCGACCGCAGACATGTATGTCTGCATTTCAGAAATATCTGGGCTGAAGGCGTAATTTTGGGAAACACCAGCATATGGAGGGTAATTTAAACCATTGGAATAGATGAAAAACCTAAGGGCCATCTGTGGGCTAAGAACCAGCATCATTGAATGGATGGCAGAAGAACAGAATTTCATCAAGGATACAAAAAAGTAGAAGACTTGGAGACAAAGGAGTACATGGACTCATAGAAACCAAGAAGGAAGGGAGGGAGGGAGGGAGGGAGGGGTGGTGGGAAGAAAAGTATCCTCGGATTTAGCAACAGGCCGAGGCCGTTAGTGACCTTAGCAAAGGCAGTTGCAGTGAGGTTGTGGGGCAGAAGCCAGGTTGTGCTGGGTTGAGGGTTGGGTCGCAGGTGAGGACGTGGAGACTACAGGTGTGGGTAACTCCTTCCCGAGTTTTGGCTGGGAAAGGAGTGGTAGAAATAGGATGGTAGCTGGAGGGGAATCTAGGTTTGAAGAAGGGTATTTTTTTTGGTTTGTTTTTATTGGAGATCTAGTTTTGAAGAGGAACAGATCTGACTATGTTTAAATGCTTATGAGGAAAGGCCTGGAGAGAAGTATTTAAAGAGAAAGAGAAGATGGGAGTTGTCAGAAGAGGGAGATCTTTGCAAAGCTAGGAAGGGGTGAGATCCCAGAACAGGTGGAGGGTTGGCCTTAGATGGGTGTGCTTGGGCACATACCTTTTTCTTTGTATTGGGGCAAAGCAGAAAGGGGTAAATGTGAATTATGTTCTGGATGCTTGAAAGTGGGAATGAAGGATACCTTTTTTTGAAAGCTTTTATTTTGTTTCCAAAGTAGAAGATGAATTCATGTACTGATTGAGAGTCAGGTCCTGGGCCAGAGTTTGGAAGAGAAGGAAGAAGGTTGGAAGCAGCTGCTGTTTCAGATGTTTATTAGGCGATTGAGCACATGGTGCCTGCTCCAGTATTTACTGCTGAATAAACTGAACAAACGTGTGAATGCTCTTCAGCAAAACAAAGATTTTTAGAGCAGTTTGTGGCGAATCATAGCCTTGAACTTCTAATGAAATGGTTATTTTGCACGTTCTGTTTTAGGGAATCGCATCTGGGGAAAAGACCTGAAGGGTGTGCAGTTGTGGCATGTAGCGTGGTCCGCAGATAGTAAAGTCTTGCTTTTTGGAATGGCGAATGGAGAAATACACATTTATGACAGTCAAGGGAATTTTATAGTAAGTATACATACATATATTCGTTGGTTTCATTTACATATTTTTATGCGATTATTTTATATATCATTCGTATACCTGTACACATTTCCTTACCATGGTTTGTGTAATCAAGAAAGTCTTCATTTCAGGTTTAAATTATTTACAAGTGTTTTTAATTAAAAAATCTTCAGGGTTGCTTCAAGGTAAATTAATGGTTTAGTTCCAGTTTTCTGGTGGCTGGACAGGGCCAGATTTCTGTGTGCTGGAGCTGAGGGCGGAGGCGCAGGACGATGTGAGTTTAATCCTGTGTCTTCTCGTCCCTGGAGCCAGAGTTCACATGAGATTCCACAGGTGTTTTTCTGAAAAGCTACTAAAAGTTGTTTGTGAAAGAATGGAAGACTTAAACGGTCAGGGACAGAAGTCAGGGCCTGTAAAGAAGGTAAAATAAATAGGCTCAGGTAGCATCATCTCAAGGAAGACTCTGGCTTTGCAAGATTCAGCTCTGATGGGTCCAGTTGTACAAGTGGTTCTCTTCTTAGTCAGCGTCAGGACTTGACCTCAGTGCACTCGTTAATGGGAGTGATAGTAGCCAACCTTTACATGGCACTTTGCTGTTTTCACAGTACTTTTATATCCTTTGTGTCATTTGAGTCTCGTAAAAACTCTGGGTTTTTTAATCCTCCTTTTGCACGTTGGGAACACTGAGACTCAGGTGAAGTGATGTGTCCAGGGTTGGTAAACCAGTGAGTGAGGGAGCTTGCCTTGCCTTTGGAACCAGATTTTGAAATCCTATTGTCTGTGTTTTTTCTATACAATACTCTGTTCTTAATGATCTGTTTTAAAACATAGAATAGTAACTGACTGATTCTACTCAGATGAAAATGAAACTGAACTGCTTGGTGAACGTCACGGGAGCGATCAGCATCGCTGGCATCCAGTGGTACCACGGCACGGAAGGCTACGTGGAGCCCGACTGCCCCTGCCTCGCCATTTGTTTTGACAACGGGCGGTGCCAAATAATGAGGCACGAGAATGACCCAAGTATGTGATTTTTAAAACAACTTTAATGTGGAGAATTGAAAACATTTAAAAATTGTCC
The DNA here is from genome assembly GCA_004027475.1 of Anoura caudifer. Lineage (NCBI taxonomy): Eukaryota > Metazoa > Chordata > Mammalia > Chiroptera > Phyllostomidae > Anoura > Anoura caudifer. The sequence continues at coordinate 23,877 of PVKU01006811.1, forward strand.
TGGAGGTTATAAAGTTCTCCAGGCTAAGGTTTTACCGCGATCGCCTCGTTCCTTCTCTTTGACCAGATCCCGTTTTAATCGACACTAACATGTTCGTCGTGAGCATCCAGTGGAACCACACGGGCAGCGTGCTGGCTGTGGCAGGCGCCCAGCGGGCCGCTGCCCAGGAGGGCGACGCCAACACCGTGCAGTTCTACACCCCCTTCGGCGAGGTCAGTGCAGCAAAGGGTTCGTCTTCCCCCTTCCGTTTAAATACGAGGCGGGTAAGGCGGGGAAGAGAGATTGGAGGGAGAGGTACACGCTTTGCACGTTTTTTATACGGGACAAGCTCAGTAAAACTATCAGGGGTATGTTTTTGGATGAACCTCATCACGAGTCTTCATAGTTGTATTTTGTGGGATTTATTTTATAGTCTGTACGTTTAGAAAACCAGATGTTTCACCGAAGAATATCATCATGGAATAGTTATTTAGAATAGTTTCTCTTTGATCTGAATATGCGTCTGTTTTCACAGCTGCTTTTTGAGTTATGTTTGGTGTAATTCAGTTGTTTCAGATTAATTTTTTTTTGTTTTTAATGTAATATATTAAATATGCATAGTTATTAAATGTATGTATCTGTCCTTCCCCCAAACTTCTAATAGTTTTCATTTGTTGTAGACTAATCAGTCATTTAAGAAAATCTACCTTAATAATTAATCTTAGGTGATTCAACATGAAAACATAAGCACTGTTTTCATAAATGCTTATCTTAGCCCTTTCAGTAGTATTATTTCTAAATTTAATTTTTAGCGAGACATTTCTTGAAGTGATGGAAGATATCAAATAAGACAATGAATATATTGTGCATTTTAAAGAATTTAGAAAGTGAGAGCTTATTAGTAAGTAACTAAGCTTAATACATTTTTACATATTTTATTTTCTAACTTTGGAATATATTCAGTCCCTTTGGGATATCCTGTTTGTTTTTTACAAATTTACCATACACATCAAAAGTATATATTTTTACTATACAAAGCGCCCACCAGTTATTTTCATACTTTAATATTAACATTTTTTACATGTTTTAATAATTTGTGTAAGAATATGAGATGATGTCAGCTGATACTTTTGAATCTGTATCTTAAAGTTGCCTAGTAAACTCTGCTCCAGAGACTGGGCATTGCCTGTATACGGTCAGTTAGCACGTTTCTGAGATGTGTACGCCGAGGAAAAGCAAAAGTGTAGTTCTCAAGGTTCCTAAATAATTAAGAACCTTATGTTTATTTTGATGTTTCTAGCCTTTCTTTTAATTGCCATCAATTCTTTATTGGTTATTTTTGTTCATTGCCATTGGCTTATTTATCATTTAATTGTTTTAACTGCTTATTTTGTTAGTTCAGCCTTCTCCAAGTAGAAGAACATGGGTTCTTAGTCCTATTTGCGTTATCTTGCGGAACAGTGTGTTATGTGTGAAATTGAAAAGTGTGAGTGGATTTCACTGTAGTTGTAATTGAAAGTATCTAGCATAGTTTCTCTGGGTATATTAGTCACTTAATATTTTTTGAATGCGTGAATATATGGGAGATTTATTTTTGGAATTTTTTTATTAAGATAGGGAAGATAGCTTGGAAGGAAGCTATCAAAAGATTTAAAATTAAGGATAACCACAGGGGAGAATTTGCTTCGATTCTGAGAGCTTGGGTCTTCCGGGGTGTGACCTGTGGTCTCAGCCCCCGGAGAGGGTGACAGCGTGGGCTTGGATACAGTTTGGACTCTGTTTCCCCAGTGAGGTTCCTCCTCTAAAAACTTAGAGGAGTTTTTTAACTCCTGAGTCTCAGTTTACTTATTTTCTGAAATAAAGGTAGCACCTCATGGTGCTGTTGTAAAAATTGAGGGAGATAACCAGAAGATGCCCAGCACAGCGCTGAGTGAGCGCGTCCCAAGGTTGGGTTCCTCTGCTCGCTGCCTGGTCTCCTGCTGGCTGCTCTGCAAGGGGAGGAGGCTGCCTCATTCTCCCTCCCCCAGATCCCCCACCCCCCACTGTCCCGCTCCCGCCCTCGCGCTAGGAGGGCTGTTGTAAGGGTCTGCCTGTGCCCTGTGGTCTCATGCAGGCAGCAGGGCGCATAGAGGGGACCCTCCCAGGTTAAAGCTTTTTTCCCCATTTGTTTCCCTAGCAGGTGAAGTTTAAAAGTTTCATACATTAAATTTGACTTCATAGCATACCTGCTTAACAACAGGGGATACCAGTATAATTTATTCAAATTCTTGGGATTATACTGCTCTGTCAAATAAACATAGATTTGAAATGTTTTCTTTTTCTGGCCACATTTTAAAATGTCTATATGTTCATTTTTCACTCACTAATTTAGCCATAACATGTACAGTAGTAGAAGAAATTAACTTGAATTTACATACATTTATTTACTTAATAAATATTTATTGAGTACCTGTTTACCAAGCAATTTACTAAGGGATAGGGAATGTGAATATCATAAATGTGAATATGATAAACTCAGTGTGCTCAGGTGGCTCACTGTCTCAATTCTCCAGAACCGCGGAGGGAGAAGAGAAGGCAGGAAACAGTATGTAAGTTGTATCTAAAAGATGAGTAGAGGTGCTGCAGGAGGATGGAAAATAGTAGCAGAGGTTGGGGGGAGAAGGAAAGGAGGATTTTAGGTGGAGGGGATACTGTGTGAGCCAAAGGCGTGGAGGCGCAGCCCTTCCCTTGTGAGTGAGAACCCAGTAATTGTGGCCAAATAGTGGGCACTGAGCCAGAGTGTAGTTCCCTCTCGGAAGGGAAAAGGCATGGGTAGGGTGCGATCAGGTTTGTGGTCCAGAAAGATGGTTATGACAGTGGAGTGGATATTGCCTTTGGGGGCCCAGGGTGAGAACGAGGAAAGAGATGAAAGGTGAGAACTGCAGTTGGGAGACTCTTGCCATAGTTCATTCGAGAGAGGAGGCAGTTGGGGTGCAGGACAGACAGGAGTGGGGGCAACAGGACTTGGGCCTGGTTGGCTGTGGGTGGTGACAGAGAGGCAAGACTTCAGGAGTGAATATCCCATTACGGTGATTCCTTGATCCTAAGAAGCGCGGTTCCTTACAGTTCTAAACGTGGGATGCATCTTGTAGTCAGAGTTGTCCTATTTTAACCAGCACTGTGGGTTTTCTTTCCTTAGTTTACATAAAAATAAAGGTGCAAGGTTAAATCTCTGGCATCTTAGATTTGATGAAATTCGATAATGAATTCTTTGGCTATAGTTTGTAAATTTCTCCTATTGTGTATAGTTTTCATTATAAAAATTCAAGGAAATGATTTTGCAGTGAGTAGCAACCTTTCACAGAATAATTTTTATACCAGTTTTGATCCCTGTCAGGTGATAATTTGTATTTTATTTAACTTTGACACTTCAGGTTAAATATAATTATTTTTTCAGTCTCTAGGCACTTTGAAGGTTTCTGGAAAGCAGATCTCTGCACTATCTTGGGAAGGAGGTGGGCTGAAAATTGCACTAGCTGTTGATTATTTTATATACTTTGCAAATATTCGACCTGATTATAAGGTGAGTGTTATGAGCAGTTATAAAAAAGCTGTTTTTTTACTAAATAATTTTGTTGTAGCTCAAAGTATAATTATGTTTCTTGTATCTATTCACAGCCTCTTTTAGAAGGCATCTGAAAGGAGGCTTTCAGTGTGAAGACCTTAGAACTAGGAAGGATACTCTGTGTAATTAGTAACATTGCTCCAACAGTCAGGGTCCCAGCTGGGAACAGATGGCACATTCAAAGGAGTCCTTGAGAGAGATTGATGAAGGGTTTATTACAGGGGTGTGGGCAGGGCTGGGGGACTGGAAACGGGTGCACACTGAGCACTCAGAGACTAGCAACAGTGGGCAAGTGAGGAGGTGTTGCTCCTGGAACCGGCTAGGGCGGTGGCTGTGCAGGAGGGGCCCCTGGCTGGGCAGAGACAGCTAGGAGGAGCAAGCGCTTCAGCCCGGTCCGCACCTGTTGCTGTCTTCTGTCGGCCAGACCGAAGGCAAGGTGGCCCAGGGAATGCCGTTCGTAAAAGTCAGCCTCCCGGGCACACAGCTGGGTAGAGGAGGGCAGAGAATGGATCAGAGGGAAAATGAGAATAAGCAGCGTAATAACTAATGAGCATTTTATTTTATCTTAAATTTAAAATTTGATCCCAAACCAGTTTTGAAGTACACGATTGAGCTGGTAGACTACTAGAGTATTTGTTAGTAAAAAGCTTATATATGTAATTTTTAAAGGGCCTTGGAGAAATGGCTGATTCTAGGACTAGTGTGGGGAAAGGGCAAGGTGAGCCTGGAGCATCTTCCAGTGTCAGAGAGTAGGACACGCCCAAAAGGCAAAGGATGGGGACCTACCAAAGAGACAAAGCGCCGCTGGGAAGAGCTCCCAATGGCCAAAGGTGGATTGATTTGAGCAACAAAGTAAATGAAGTAACATTGGATTGTAACCCAAATTATAAAACAAATGCCTAGGGATCCAAACTGGCATAAGTAAATGATTTTAATAAATGAATGGAGGAGATGAAGCAAATGTTCCCCAACGAAGTGTTTGAATTTACTTAGGCACCACCCTCTTCAGGGGGTGGAGCGCAGTTGCCCGTCTTCCCCAATTTGAGTGTGGGTTGCATTTAGTGACTCACTCCCAAAGAGGGCAGATGGAAAGGGAACTAAAAGAAAGTTACTCTGCAGTGGAGGAATCCGGCAAACGCTGCCTTGTCCAGGTGACCACGGTGACGTCACACGGGTATCACGTGCCCTGTGACGTGACACAGCAGAGGAGCTCTTCCCTTCTGTGACTGTCTTCCTAGAAACGGATAGTCCTCATCCGAGCCTGGGAAAAACGTCAGACAAACCCAAATCGAAGTTCATTCTGCAGAATATCTGACCAGTACATCTCAAAACTGTCAAGGCCATCAAACCAGGAAAGACTGAGAACCCATCACAGCTGGGGAAGCCTCAGGGGGCAGAGCGGACTTAGTACACCCTCAGTAGGGTTTGGGGGGAGAACGAGGACAGTAGGGAAAAATGGATGAAATCCAAATAAGTGTGGAGTTCGGTGCATAGTACTTCATCAGTGTTGGTTCTGAGTTGTCACAGGTGTGCCGGGGTGATGGAAGATGGTGACAATAGGGGACAAGGGAGAGGAGTATAAGGGACTGCATACTTTCTTTGTAGCTTTTGTAGAAATCTAAAATTATTTTAAAGTAAAAAAAATGTTTTTAAAGTAATCCCAGCATAAAAAGTAAACGTGGCCTAGCTTTGAATAGTAAACACAGTCATAATAGTGTCGGCTCTGAATATCGATTTGCTCAAAATGACACAAATATCTTGGGGGAGTTGGCAGGAAGGGAAAGCTCTAAGTACCCAAGTTCGGTAATCGGTACATGTGCGACATGGAGATAAATACCCAAACCCTTACAGCTCGCAGAGTTGTAAACGGCGACCCTGAGGGGAAATCAGGACCGGCCTGCGTTTTGTTTTCGTTTTAAATAACCCATGTGGAATTATTTCTCTATAAACTCTGTGCACATGCTACTCTGATAAAAACAGTATTAAAAATGCGGATGTGGGGCGGGCAGTGCGGGGGAGGCCAAGCATCTGCTGTTGAATCTGGCGTGGGGGGCAGAGTGAAACCGGCGACAGGGGCTGCTGCTCCTGTTGTCCCCTGGCGGCTGTTGTTGATCGCTGGAAAATGTGAAGTTTTCGCCCCTGAAGCTTGAATCTTACAAATTGAAATAAGGAAAGTTAAACTAGTTTATTTTTGCCGTATATAATTTGTTTTATAACTATCTGTTACTCTTAGATTTGTTGTTGTTTTAACGAGAAAAGGTATTAAGCTGAACGTTGTATCTGTCAGCCATTTCTGTCAGAAATGGATCATATTTTGTCAGAACTGATAAATAACATATCTGCAGTATTTCTAGAGTAAAAATATGATAATATAGTTTTTCTTTTCCAGTATTAAATGTCCTTTTCCCCTTTTTCTGTTTTTCTTTCCCTTCGTCCCTCCTCCTGTTCCCTCCTCTTCTTCCTTTGATTTTTTCTTAGTGGGGTTATTGCTCAAACACTATAGTTTATGCTTATACCAGACCTGATCGTCCAGAGTACTGTGTTATATTTTGGGATACAAAAAACAATGAGAAATATATTAAATATGTGAAGAGTCTCATTTCTATTACAACCTGTGGAGATTTCTGCATTTTGGCTACGAAAGCTGATGAAAATCATCCTCAGGTAGGTTCCTTGATATCATAAAGCTCGGATGGGTCAACCACTTGGCAGAATTGGGCTGTAGTTACCGACCTTATCAAGCATGGCCTCTGTACGGCAGGTACAGTGAAGTGTTGGGTCTGCCGGTCATGTCAGGCTAGACCTCTGTTTTGGAAAAATTATATGACCCCATTGGTTCTGTGTCCCTTGATATTTTCCCTAATCAGCTAATCCATTGACATTTTATATTGACCACTTTAGTACTGAAGCTTTTTGTCTCTGAAATATATTTAAAATACCACAGTCCTTTCCCAAGTTAAAATTTCACGAGCCAAAATGAATATCCAGATGTCTAGTATAAATGCTGAAGAAATGTAACAGTGGCCACTCTTATACTTTGCATGGCTTTGACATGGAAAAATATACTTTTATTTAGAGTTATATTGATTTAAAAATCATTGTCTTGTGGCACAAAATAAAAAATATAAATAATGCCTTTTAAAAAGGTTGTGCTAACAGTTTAAATATTTGCAGAAACATGTAAATTTTTCAAAAAAGGACTGCTGCTGCTTTGGCTGCGTTACCGATTATTTTATCCCATTAGAAAGTGTGGAGTTTTTGGTTTAAAGTGGCCATTTGAACAGGCACATTTGGCTGTTTTCTCCTGAAACTCACTAAAACAAGGTATTTTTAAAGAAGTCATATAAGCCCACAGGGACCAGAAAGGGAGAGGAAATGGCGACATAGTTCTGGAGGTTAGAGAAGAGGTGGATTGGTGGTAATCACCTTAGCACACCTAAGAACTCGGAATCCTGACTCATCGGAGAGAAGGCAAAGAAGCAACCAGTTTCCCTTGCAGAATCCCAAAGGGACACAGCACTTGGTGGCTCCAGGTGGGAGAAGGAAACAGACAGAATATTGCTCTGGAAGTACCAGAGATTGCACAGGAAGGAGAAAACTTAAAAAAAAAATGCATATAAAGAAGCAGTTTCTAGATCTCTTGCCCCCACTGAGGCCATAGGCAGCTGCCCTCCGTCACTCGGGGAGACCGGGGCTTACCCTGCGGAGAGGACAGAGTTTCTGCACTGAAGGGCACCAAGTGCAGGTGACGGTGGAGGGAACCGCTGACAAGCAGGCGGTTAAATCACCAGTGTACCACTCTGTTTCCCCTTGTCGTCTTTTCCCACTTGGTCCCCAGAACACAGGATGTTGGGAGTCCTCTAAGGAGAACCGGACCAGGTCCAGAGAAGGGATCTCCAAAAGTAGCCCCATTGGGAGTCCCCAAGGAAATGTCCCTGCCCAGTCACCTCACTCTGAGGACCAGAGTCGATGAGGCTAACCCATAAACAACAGATTCCAAACAAGTGTTTAGTGTCACCTTAAATATAAGCAGATAGACAAGGGTCATCAGAGATTTAAGGACATCATCTGACTTAACATGAAAATAAACACAAGGAGAAAGGAACTGGGAGGAAGCAGAGACTGTGCGGAAAGGACACTTCGGCAGAATCATTTCAGGTATCTTCAGAGAACTGAGAGAAATTACATCCATAAAGCGAGGAAAGTACTATAGGAAAGGAAGCTTTATGAAACTGCAGAGATGATAACAACAATGAAAAGCCTGAAAGAAGCGTTAGAAGAGAAAATGAAGGAAAAGTGGAGCAAAAAGATAAGGAAATAGAGAATAGAAGTGAAAATGTAAGAAAACTAGGCCACTGGTCCCAGAAGTTTACATTTGAATAATAGCTCTAAAAAGAGTGAACAGGCATAATGGAGGCTAATAATTCTGAGAAAAATTCAAGAAAACTTCCCTGAATAAAAATATTTCCATATCAAGTCACATCATTGTGATACTTCAGAATACTGGGGATAAAAGGATCCTGCAAACTTTCTGAGAGGAAAAACATGTTTTGTAGGATCAGGTACCATACTGGCGTTCAACTTGTCAACAGTAGTACTTTGGAGAGTTGCTTTCAAAATTCGGAGGGGAAATAATCTCCCATATCGAATTCCATGTCTTAAGTGAAGTATTACTTAAAGGCAAAAGAAAGACATTTTTAGATATAGAAGCTCACCAAAAATTTACCCTACAGGCTTCCTGATCTTAGAAAGTTACTTCAGGATGTGGTCTACCAAAATGAGGAATAAAGCAAAAAAGGGGAAGAAACAGATAACCCGAGAGCAGTGGTGAAGAGTGGTCCCAGCGGACATTTGTGCTGTGCGCCCAGGGAGTCATCATGTGACAGCAGGTCACACGGTTCTAGGGGAAGTTCAAGATGAAATCAGTAGCATTTGTAACATAGTTGAACCTTGAGAGGAGATGTGCATAACTGGGAGGTAATTGGGGACTTGAGTTAGTAATAATTAGAGAAAACTAAGCAAAGAGAAAAAAATAAAGACAATTACCAGCTATAGGGAAAGCAAAATGCGCTCGAGAGGAGAATAGATCATGATATACTTGGTGGTGAGTAGTATTTACATAGTCAGAATGATGTACTCACTGGGTTTTTTAGTTAAAAAACTTATATGAAGTATAATAAACATATTAAACCCTAAATTCTGACCTAACATTTATAAGTGGAGAAAGGGAGAGGTGGGAGTGTGTTCCTGCATGGTGGGCGCCGCACCGAGACGGGTGTCTTTGAGTCAGTAGACAGTGTCCTAATCAAAACAAAACAAGAAGACTATCGTAAATGTGTTAGTACCTACGTTCATGGAGGTGAACATCCAAGGGATGAGTTTAAGCCGAAAGTATATAATTACTCTAGGGAGCAAGAACTGGGGAGTTAGGGGAGACTTGTATTTTTGGTAAGAAGTCTCATGGAACTATTTGAGTCTGTGAGCATGTACATGGTAAGTAAATTTAAAAATAACAAATTACTGATAGTATTTTGTGGCAGTAAGTAAGCTCATTTTAAGTAGTGGAAGAATAAATTATGATGTTTTAGTATAACTTTTGTCATTTAGATTATATTTATGAAATTAAACAAGTTTTACTTGAGATGCTGGGAAAAGAAAGAAAAGTTGGTATGTAATGGTACATACAGAGCTGGTTAATTTGAAGTCACTCTCCCAATCAGGATAACGTCTAAGTAAAATAGTGTTCTTCCTCTTCTTCCTCTTCTTCCTAGTACGAGACACGGAAGAGGTGCCCGAGAGTAAAAGTGAAAAACGAGACAGTCACTGGGGAGTGCACGGTGTGCTTGACCGTTTTCCTGGCATGAGTCGTTGATTGTTATTTGTTATGTGTTAACTACTGGGCATTTTAAGTCTTTTCGCTAGGTTGGATTATGTTTTTTCTAAATTAACTGAAACTTTCTGAATTTCTCATGTTATTTATATATTGCTTCAAAGGAGGAGAGCGACATGGAAACGTTTGGTGCAACGGTAACAAATCAAATTAGCTCTTATAGCTGATCGTAGGATGACAATGAATATTGAGGTGATAGCTGATCAGGAATTTTAGAAGTATAAATAATGAAAATTAGCCAGTGTATTTGTGTTTCGTAAGTGGCCTGTTAATAACCACAGTGTTCCATTATTGAGAAATCAGTCTTGGTTTAATTTTAATTCATATTTCTTTATTTTAAATGCTATACATTATACTTATCTGTTATGCTTCGACTTAATTTTGTCCATTATTTCTCAGTTAGTGGCACTTGAAAAAGAGACAAGCATGATATGTTAAGTATTATTTCCTTTATTGTACTGAAGCAGGAGTTCTGATGCCTTTTGTTTTATTTGTTCACAGTATGTGCTAGTTCTTTGTAATTCTATTGGTACACCGTTGGATCCCAAGTACATTGATATTGGTAAGGAAATGTTAATATTTATTCCCTCTTTAATCAAGTTGTATTTGTAAAACTAAGTCAAAAACCTACCAGTGTTTGTGAATTAGAATGGTGTTCTCCAAAATGAGGATGAGCATACTTCCGGGTCTGCCGGGTCCAGTGATGCCTTTTACGGTGGTGCAGTTAATAACGCTCCGTTTCACTGAATTACCCAGTAATATCCTGGTTAATGCAATCAGTTATAAGGTTTTTCATCTAAAACCCTAATAATCTCACAACTCTTACACTGCCATCATTTGCTTTAAAGGAGAACTATAATTGTGTAGGAATTGGTATGCACTGTAATGATTAGTATGTAATAAACTGAGGATTATAGAAAGAATTTTGCCCTTAAACCACTTTTATTATTAATAAACTGCCTGTAAATACCTCTCTCCCATAAAAAACACTTAGCTGCTTATAAAAGTGAGTTTTCTTTTTCCAGAATTTTCCAATGAAACATGTCTATTAATAGGGACAACTTAAAAAAAATTCCTGCCTTTTTGTTTTCAGATATTTGTTACTTCAGATGTACCATTGCCTGTAACCAATAGCTATGAAAGTAATTAAGAAATTTCAAATCTTATTCTAAGTATTTTGTTAAAAATCATTACCAGATATTTTCTTGCTCTTTCACTACAACTTACAGAAGTAATGGTTTTCTTTCAGAGTATGTGGTAGTTATTGGATATGGTATTAAAAAAATTTTAGACTTCAACAACTTGAAAACCATGGAATTACTGGTATGTTCTGAATCTGAGAACCAGTTTTTTTCCTTCAGATTTCACTTTAGCCTTAACAGTCAAATGTTAATGTCTGCCTTTTATGTGTTTTATTTTGCTGAGCCCTTAGGGTAATACAAGCAAATTTGAGATACATTTACTAGCCTCAAAGATTTCATACTTTATGTTTAGGGTCTTGGGAGCTCACTTTTATATCTTGAAACTTTTTAACTTCATGTCTTATATTTGTTGTTACATAGGTGTATTTATGTTTTACATATATGTATATATATATATTAGTGTTCCTTGTTAAAAGGCTTAGCTTAAAATTATTATAGACTTGTCACATGAATATCTTCTATTTATTAGAAACAAAAGTCCAAGGAATGAATTCTGCCAATCTTCAGGTTATGTGCTTTTTCTTTTAATATCAAATTTTAACATAGAATCATAATGATGATAGGATTAGTTTCAAAGTAATTTTGATTGCAGATACTCTATTTTTAAATAAAGCCAGATGTAAATTCTTCACCTTCATAATGGCAAATGCTTGAGGGCACGATTATTTGTAGTTTTGAGTCTAGAAACTTTTTTTTGCAGTCTCTGTGGCTGAAATTTTAACAAACAGCCCTTTCATTGGTTTACTGCCAAAGTAAACTCAGCCAAGACGCAACATTTTTTTTTCATACTGTAAAATTCCCTTTTTAAGTTTCTATGCCAAATTTTCATGAGGACTGGAGGCTAAAGGAAAAAAAGTATGTGACTGATATTATTGTAGAAAGTGTAATTTCTGTTTTGTCACTTAGTCTTCCTCCTGACAGTTTCTGTGGAAACTGTAAAAGAGAGCTGTGTGCATTGTTGCAGAGGTTCCGTTCGTGGGCCTCTGTTGTACACGTAGGAGTCAGGTACCCTTTTTGGGATTCTTCCTTTGAGCCCCCAAAAACCTTTGGTGTGTTTCTACTCAAAGTACTCACTCTGCACTGCGATTGTTCATTTTCTTGTCTTTCTTCCCCATACAATTTTGAGCTTCTTGAAGGTTCATTTCTGTACCCCCATTGCCTGGGACTGTACTTGCCCCATGACAGCTGTTTATCGAATGTATGAAAAGATTGAAAACAGAATCCGTTTATTTAGTACACCATCAATGAGTGTATATTGTTTCAGGTACTGTACTGGGTATGGGGAGGGATAAGAAATTCATAATGACATTTCCTGTAGGATGTCTCAATGAATAATTACAATGTGGTTAATCTGTTGAACGAGGACTATTGCTCTCCGCTGTGTGCTCTGTGTGCTGCATGAGTGGGTGTCAGTGCGTGAGGATGTCACAGACATCTTTCCTACTTAGAGAAAGTTTCATTTAAGCTGGGTTTTGAAAGGCATTTCTTCAGGTGACGTTTTAAAGAGAGAAAACAGCATTTGTAGAGGAATGAAGGCATGAAAAGTGCCTGAAAAGTATCAGGTGCCTGTGCTGCAGCTGTGTTGGTGGGAGCAAGTAGGAGCTTTCTAATGGGGCCTGGAGCACATGCATGAGCCTGTGTTCCAGAGAGAGGTCGTCGGTGAGAGCGTTTCAGTGCGACTTCGGTTCGCCAGCTCCTCAAAGGGCTGAGAAATGAGTACATGGGAAAGTGGGGGACCATTTCAGTCCTTAGCACTTAAATATTAGACATTTAGTTCAGTCCTTAGCACTTAAATATTATCGTACAAGCAAGTTTTACTTATATGTGAATTCATGGATTTAAAAAAATCATTTTAAATCCTTGCTGGGCTAGTAATTACAGTCACCTAGCATCACAAAGTTTAATTAATGAAAGCATAACTACTTTCTTAAAAATTTTTTTCTAACAGTCATAGATACTGAGTTTCCCTTTCCAGATGTTGAATAGCTGAGCAGGATATGGAGTGTTTTTATCTTGGTTGTGTTCTCTTCTTGAAATATTCTGTTAAAATTTGTTCTTCTAACTTTTTCCTAAAGGTTAGGTCTAGGAAACTAAGAGCCAATCTACCTGGGTGGAGTGGATCTTTTAGTACACATCCAGCATAATTTTTGTACATAGGGTTAGCTCCTGTGTGACTTTTCTGAAATTAACTGCCATATTGATTCAAAAGAACAGATGTTTCAGATAAACTCGTATTTTGCTTTTTGTATGGACTAGAGGATCTGTACGTGGTTTTATTATGCAGACCTATGTAAGTAATACAAGTAAAAACAACGATCAACCACACCTAACACTCATTAATCCTTAGCGACAGGCCACGTGCCGCAGTGGCTGCGAGCAGAGATCTGGAGCCTCTAACTGGGTTCGCGTCCCGGCTTCTACTGCTCTCTAGCTGTGCAGCTGCAGCAAGTTGCTTAGCCGTTTTGTCCTTAAGTTTCTACGTCTGCTAAATGGGAATGATGATAATAATAATGTCTACCTGAGAGCGGTTGTGAGTTCATGTGTGTGATATACTAATTATGTATTAATGTAAGTGTATGTTATACATTATATAATTATAATTAATATAATTGTATTAAAATATATGTCTGACATAATTTTGGAAAGTTCAAGAAATATTGGCTTTTAAGATTATTAAGCATTTATTCTATGCCAGGCATTGTACTATGCTATTTATTTATTTAAAGATTTTATTTATTTATTTTTAGAGAGAATGGAAGGGGGGGAGAAAGAGAGGGTTACCTCTTGTATGCCCCCAACTAGGGACCTGGCCCATAACCCAGGCACATGCCCTGACTGGGAATCGAAGTAGCAACCCTTTGGTTTGCAGGCTGGCACTCAATCCATTGAGCCACACCAGCCAGGGCTATTTATTATTTATTTTAATCTTTAAAGCAGCTCTACAAGGTTGTTATTATTATTATTATCTTTAATTTATAGTAAGTAAACTACGGTTCAGAGAGAGTATGTAATTTATCTAAGGCCACGGAGTTAGCAAGTGCCTGTGATTTAAATACAAGAAGTCTGACTTTTACTGCAAACCATTAACATTTTAATTCTGAATTAATCAGGCTAATGATAAACTTTTGTAATTATTTAGAATGTATCAAAATAAAGGGGCGTGAGTGTAATTTGTAATTGCAGGTAAACATTGGTTAGAAAAATGCTTTTATATGCTCAGAAAAAAGGATTATTTTATTAGAAAGCAGTTATGGTTTGTGAACTCTGCATCACATTAAGGGCATAATAGTCACTAGCCTCAGAGTCTCCGGGATACATTTACTAAGACTTCTGCAAAGGTCCCAGGATTTAGTGAAGCTGGTGTCAGCCACAGTGGAGCAGAGCCGGGCCTGGCCTGCTGACTCTACCACACCATGCGGTGCCTGCCAGAGGCTTTGCGCCACCCTTCTCCGGACACCTCTCTACGGAAAGTCCCCACAGGAAAGGCTTCTGTCTCCCTCTAGAGTTTGGTGCTAGCACACATTTCTGATAGAAAAATCTTGACACTTGTAAGGAGAAAAAAATTTAAATATGATTCACTATTCCGAGTTATTTAGCATTTAAATATTCTTGAATTTGAATCCCCAAGTTGTTAATCTATTCAGTTAACATTAGACCATTGATCTAGTTTCTAACTCTTTGTCCAGTTTCTAAGTCTCTTACTGCCTTAAATATCTTTTATTTGGCCTGCAGCAAGAACTCCATAAATGGTAGGTGCAATTAACACCATTTGTTTATTCTGGCCTGATAAATGGTGACTTTTCATAATATTTGTGAGTAGAAGAGTAATTTTTGTACCATTTTAATCATGAATTTCTAAATTAGGTACTAAAATGATCTTTTATGAAGGAGTTTTTTGTTTTCATATAGTTTGTGTTTCTTTATGTTTAATTTTATGTTATTTATTTTCTTTGTAGCTTTGGACAAGTTATTTTACTTCTTTAGCTCTCCATTTCTTTATCTGTAGGATGGATTTGATGAGACTACCTGTTTCATTAACGGGTACATAGTAGTAGGAGTTTAATTAAATGTTCTCTAAGAAGCAGAACATATGAAAAAAAGTCATATGTTTAGGAACATATATTCCTAAATTAGGAAAGACCTCTGGAGAATTTTCTAAATTAATGAGGAAATATAAGACATATGAGAGCAGAGGGAAGGATAAATATTGGAACCAAGCAGTAGTGGTGGTGGGGATGGAAGGAAAGAATGGGATTTTGTTCATCCATTCATTAGTTAATGGACATTTGGGCTGTTTTTACATTTTGGTTGTTATGAATAATGCTGTTAGGAGCATTTGTGTATGAGTTTTTATGTGGACATGCTCAATACGTTTTTATTTCTCTTGGGTGCACCTAAGAGTGGAATCGCTGGGGCCTGTGGTGATTCCGTGTTTAACGTTTCGAGTAGCTGCTAGGCTGTTTGCGTGCACCACTGCACGCTCCTGCCGGGTCTCCACATTCTTGCCAACGCCCCGGTCTGACTGCTTGGTTCTAGCAAGTGTAGTGGTTGTGAAGTGGTACCTCACTGTGGCATTTGCCTGGTGGCTAGTGCTGTTGAGCATCTTTTCATTTGCTTAGTGGTCATTTTTATGTATTTAAAAATTTTTTATTTAAATTTTTTTATTGTTGTTCAATTTTTCCCCTGTTGCTCTCCCCTGCCTTGCCTACCTCCCTCCCTAATTTCTTATACCTTCATTGGAGAAGTTCTATTCAGGTCCTTTGCTTATTTTCCTTTTCTTTTTTTAAAAAAGATATTTATTTATTTATTTTTAGAGAGAGGGGAAGGGAGGGAGAAAAAGAGGGAGAGAAGCATCAATGTGAGAGAGAAACATGGACCAATTGCCTCTCCTATAGGCCCTGACCAGGACTGAACCCACAACCCAGGCATGTGCCCTGACTGGGAATTGAACTGGAGACCTTCTGCTTTGTGGGACCATGTCCAACCAGCTGAGCCACACCAGTCAGGCCTGCCCATTTTTCAATCAGGCTGTTTGTCTCTGAGTTATAAGAGTTCTTTACATATTCTAGATATAATACCTTACCATGTGTATGATTTGCAAATATATTCTGCCTTTTGTGCATTGTCTTTTCAGGTTTTCTATGGTGTCCTTTGAAGCACAAATGTGTTTGATTTTGATGAAGTCCATTTTATCTACTTTTTCTTTTGTTGCTTGTGCTTTTGGTGTCATATTTAAGAAACCATCACCTAACCCAAAGTCTCAAAGACTTACTGCTGCGTTTTTCCCCTAAGGGCTCTACAGTTAGGTCTTTGACCATCTTGAATTAATATTTTTGTATGGTTTTACAAGTTTTTGACTCCTATCTGCTTTCTCAGACTGTGTGTAGGGTATGTTGTGTCCAAGGGGAGGGGTGGAACTCAGTGATCACAGAAGTCCTTTGCAGCACGGTGTGTGATTCTGTGTGACTATAACCTAATTGTCTCCATGTTCTTTTTATTAGTACCATTATTTGTTACAATGACCAAAACCCACGTGATCGCAGCTTCAAAAGAAGCATTTTATACCTGGCAATATCGCGTGGCAAAGAAGCTCACAGCTTTGGAAATTAATCAGATGATGCGGTCTCGAAAAGAAGGAAGAGAAAGGTATATCTTATGATGCATATTTTTTGAAGTTCAACCATATCAAATTTATTCTATTTTTTATTTTTCAAAACCTGTAGAGAATTCGTATGAGTTTACTTGAGCCAAACTGACGACATGCTGGGGAGCAAGATCTCAGATGCTCCCCTCAACCATGCCACATTTTAATTAGACACAGTTACAGTTGCCATGCTCAGGAACTATAAATTGTTTTGATTAATAGAAATAATATTTTCCAGTTAATTTGAATATGTTTCAAATGTAAATGTTGAATTTATCAAAATAAGAGAGATGTAAGTGTGGTGTAATAAAAGAAGGCCTTTAGAGATAAAGACTGGAAATCTATGTTATTATTATTTTTTAAAGATTTTATTTATTTTTTAGAGAGAGGGGAAGGTAGAGAGAAAGAGAGGGAGAGAAACACCAATGCATGGTAGCCTCTTGTGCACCCCCTCACTGGGGACCCGGCCCGCAACCCAGGCCCGTGCCCTGACTGGGAATTGAACCAACAACCCTTTGCTTCGCAGTCCAGTGCTCAAGCCACTGAGCCCTACCAGCCAGGGCTGGACGTCTATGTTTTTATAAGGAAATGGCTGTTCTCACTCATCTGCTCTCACCAGATTAGAGTTGTTGTGTTTGACTGAGATGTGGTTCTTCAGTGGAGCCTGTGTGTTCGTGGTGCAGGTCTTTCCCCGACCAGGAGGGTGGGGGCACTCCACTGTTGCACCCCACCGCAGACACAGGCGTGGAGGAGGCCTTGGGTAGGGTGCGCTGGTCACTTGGCTTCTTTCTCTTACCCTGGATTCCAGGGAGTCTGGGTTTGGAACTATTTCTGGTGACTGGGGGTAAAGAGGGCAGTACCACATGGAGGATTCAGGAGCCCAGATGGAGGGTTCTCTGTAGCAAGTCTCAAGGTGCAGATGCACTTACTGTGTTTCGGAAGTTCTCTCAGCGATATCTGTGTGTGTTGCCCTGTAGTTCTTATCCTAAGCCATTCAGTAAAGCATTTGGTTGACTGTTTGAACCTAATGAGTCTCAGTGAGGGCAGAGGCCTGTGTTGGGGTGGAGAGCCGGCAGTCATGTCAGAGATCCCGGGTTCCTTTTTCGGATCATCTCCTCCCTTCCCTTTGAGGCTCACTCAAGGACTAAGATAGGGGATATGTGTCCAGTAAAAGTATTTTGGATCTGTGGGTTCACATGGAAGCAGAAAAAAATAATTGAAAAGTACTCTATCTTGGCTTCTTGGTACTTGTGAAAGACTCAGCGGGAATAATCCCCAGCCTCTTTGAGGACGGTCTGTGGCTGTGGTGGACTCAGTGAGACCTGCAGTCTGGGGACAGAAGGAGGATGCCAGGACAAAGCTGGGCAGAGGGGTCTAGTCCCTGCATGTGGTGGAGTTAGTGTCCTCGGGAGCCTGCTGAAGAGATTCTGGCTTTGTTTGAATAGAGAAGGCAGCATTCTCTTGTATCTCTATCTGGAATACCTTTACTAGTGTTAATGGCTTTGGGCTCAACTTCCTCATCTGTAAAATACAGTTGATGATGGTAATAACAGTCGTAACAGTTAACAGCGATTACTTCTGATGTGCCAGACACTGTGGAAAGTCTACATTCCAATTAGTCAATATTCCTAGTATTCCTCTTTCACGGAGAGGAAACCAAGACACAAGAAGCTTACGTTATTTGCTGAAGGTCACGAGATGGGGAGCAGAGCCCAGACATAGAGGCAGTTTACCTGGCCCTGGAGCCGCTTCCTCAGATGGGCCTTTTCTGTCGCACCCGCTTGTTTTAAGAGAGGGAGGTGGGTCAGTTCTCTCTAGATACCTATTTTGACTTTTATTTCTGATAACTAAGTAGAAATAGTGACTGTGTATACTTAATAAAAATGTATTAAAATGCAATAACATGGTACCTCTAAATTGGCCCACCTTTCAATATTTAATATATTTCTATTAAATTTAACATTTGATTTCCTTGTTACATTGATGAAAATACAATTAGGATTTCAGTTAAACAGTGATACAGTTTCATGATATTTTAAAGATGGAAATGGCTTGATTTTCCTGTGATTATATTACAGCAACAATTTTTTAAAAAATATTTTTTTAAAATTTATTTTTGGAGAGAGGGGAAGGGAGGGAGAAAGAGAGGGAGAGAAACATCAATGTGTGGTTGCCTCTCATGTGCCCCAACTAGGCCCTGGCCTGCAACCCTGGCATGTGTCCTGACTGGGAATTGAACTGGTGAACCTTTGCTTTGCACGGTGGCACTCAGTCCACTGAGCCACACCATCCAGGGCAGCAGCAATTTTTTGAATTCTTTTTATGTATCAGGCTGTGTATGTATATGCTTTATTAACATAATTTTATTTATGATCTCAAAAATCCTCCAAAGGAGGAATTGTCATCCTTTTATACAGATGGAGAAGTTGAGGTTCAGGGAAGCTAAGCAACTTGTCCAGGGCCTCATAGCTACTCTGTGATGCATCTGTTCTATTTATCTCCATTCATTTGAATGTGTTTTCATCATTCATTATGGAGCACTTCAGAGTGCGTGGCAGCGTGCCACACACTGGACAAACAGTCCTTGTCTCCAGGAGACCCCCCACCTGCTGGGGGAGACGAGTGAGCCCCCAGTGACACTGCAGTGTGAGTAAGTGTTAGAATAAAGGCGTCAGAGAGGGCTGAGTCCCAAAGGAGCGCATCTTCGTAACACAGTAAACTTAGGGGAGAACAAAAATTCCAAATACATTTGAGCTTTACTTTCATTAAGCACGTTGATAGAAGGGAAGTTGTGGAGAAACAACAGGGAGACTTAGTATATTAGAAGGTACTCCTGACTTTTGTTCATTTGTGAGTGAGGAAAATATCTCCTGCAGCTCAATGAAATTCACTGGAAATGCGTGATTCAGTGTCCAGATATATTTTGGCACAGCTTTCAGGAACATACCACTCGTATAACCAGTGAACACCTGGTAGATAATATCTATCCTTATGAGAGTGAGTTTTTGTCAAGAACTCTTTAAACTAATAAGGACAATCATATTAACAGTATTCATTGGTGCCATCCAGTTGGGTAGCTGTTTTAGAGATTATGAAATAGTATAACCTTTACACTATCTTTGAAGTTCTGATTTTTCCCCCCAGAATTTATCATGTTGATGATACTCCTTCTGGATCGGTGGATGGGGTGCTTGATTATAGTAAAGCCATTCAAGTAGGTGATTTTATTACTACCATCAAATATTAGTATCTGTAGATTTGAAAATACTGTAATTTTATTTTGAGATCTGAAAAAGAATTTGTTTCCAGTGATAGCATATTACTGTAGTAATTTTTAAAAAGATTTTATGTATTTGTTTTTAGAGAGAGGGGAATGGAGGGGAAAGAGAGAGAACTATCTATGTATGGCTGCCTCTTATGCGCCCCCCGACCAGGAACTTGGCCCTCAACCCAGACATGTGCTCTGACTGGGAATTGAACCGCTGACCCTTTGGTTCGCAGGCTGGCACTCAATTCAGTGGGGCCACACTAGCCAGTGTATTCTAGTGATTTAAAAAACCTTTTTTTTTCCTATTCTGAAAACCTTTTTCTAGATCTGCTATTTTTTCTTCTTTTGATTTTTAAAAACATTTTATTTTGAAATAATCGTAGGCTCACAGGAAGTTGCAAGAATAGCACATAGAACCTCTTTACCCAGCTTCCTTCAGTGGTGACGTTTTATAAAACTGTAGTATAAAATCAAAATCAGGATATTGACCTTGGTAATACTACTGTTAAACTATGACCTGATTTGTTATTGTTTGCACTAGTTTTTACACATATGTGCATGTGCATAGTTTTATGTAATTTTATCGTCATGAAGGAATTTGCCTTGTGCAACGTCTTCATTTTCGCACCCACTCTCCACTCCATCCCTGTTCCCGGGGAATCCCTAGTTTGTTTTGGTCTCAACCCTGAGAATGTTTTGTGAGTGGAATGAGACAGCATGTAACCTGTCGAGATGGGCTTCTCTTCACTGAGCGTAAGCTCTTGAGAGCCATCCAGGCCGTGGCAGTGCCGGGCCACCTCTCCCTTCCTCATTTTGGCACGGTTGGGCCTTCTGCCGGCTCTTCGTCTCTTACGAGTAAGCTAGATTTTGCCTCCCTGACTGTTTCTGTTTAAGTGAGATGCTCCTTCCTCTAAGCTCTCACAGTGCCTGTGTGGGCCTCTTTTTTTTTTTTCATACTGTGCTGTAGTTAGGTGTTTGGTTCTCTGCCCCCCCACCCCCAGCCGAGGGCTTTTGACTATTCCCTGAGGGTGAAGATTTCATCTGATTATCTCCAGGGCTTAGTTCAGTGTCCGGCACACAGTCGGTGCTCAGTTGGTAAATGTTTGTCAGTAAATGTGCTGTTGAACTGCATGCTACCTAAAAGCAGACTTATCGTTCAATAAATATTTGTTAAAGAATAACAGTTGATTTATTTTAGGGCACAAGGGATCCCATTTGTGCCATAACTGCATCTGATAAGACGTTGATTGTGGTAAGTTGTGAAAAAATTTATTTTATGAATAATAATTGTTTAAATTGTAAAAGCAGAGTAAAGCAATATATTTTGGATTTAAATATCGTCTTATGGGGCACTTTGCATGTTACTGAGTCCAACATAAGAAATGAGAAAGTCTTAAAGACTGCCTCACAAAATGTCCCTTTTGCAGAAAGCTGTTTGTGAAAGCAGTAGAATGGGGCCCGCTGGGGAGAGCTGGGCCCCGGGTCGCAGGGGCCCCTGAAGGGCTGGCAGCAGTGGGCGGACTGGACGGTAGCTGC
The DNA here is from genome assembly GCA_004027475.1 of Anoura caudifer. Lineage (NCBI taxonomy): Eukaryota > Metazoa > Chordata > Mammalia > Chiroptera > Phyllostomidae > Anoura > Anoura caudifer. The sequence goes on from PVKU01006811.1 coordinate 45,000, forward strand.
AGGTCTCAGGAAGGCTCCCCCTCTGCGTGGCCTGCTCTGTTGCACTGGAGAAGGTGCTTTGGCTCAGCTGCTTTGAAAGGCTTAGCATGAAGAAGCAGTGTGATTGCCGGCCGGGAAAGCGAAGAAGTACATGGCAACGTTTTGCTGAACTTTTCAAATAACATCAGTGTATGGTATCTTTTCTTGAGTTCTGACATTTGAAAATATTACTTTTAGAGGTAATATTTAAGGTAGTAATGCTGGTAGAGTCACTGAACTTGAATTATGTAAACAGAGACTTAACAGTGTCTGTTTTCCAGTTCTAGTTATGTTCTTCAGCCATTAGTTTAAGGGGGAAAATTTTTTAAGAACGTAGTATTCATATTTCCTCACCAAATGGTCCTGGTGTGTGTTTTAAGTGTGCATTTGCTCTTGGGTCTGTGGAGTCTCTTGTTTTCTTTTGATATTTGCTGGATGGCAGGGGTTTGTGTGTGTGTGTGTGTGTGTGTGTGTGTGTTTCTGATGTTTGCAGAAAAAAGCAACTCAGAGCAATCACAAAAACTGACCTAATTCCTAAATGACAGAGCCTGCCTCTAAGAAACGCCCTCACGTGGTCAGCACCGGCCAGACGTTTTAGTGGAGAAGATCGCCTCTCGTCGAGAATGGCTTCCCCTGTGGCCATGTGAACAGTTTTTACAGCGATCACTTTTTAAACTTTTTAAGCCACAGGACCCCTGTTTTCAAAAACGAAAGATCATTTTGTCAATACATTAAATCTTTTTAAGCCCACACGTCCCTTTTCTACATTAAAGCCATATCCCCCCCTTCAGCAGCCCCCGGGCCCCCCCAACCTTTCTGCTGGCCCCCTGAGAACCGAGCTGCACAGGCGGGGCTGCTGTGCCGGAGGGGAGGCGGGAGGACTGGTCCCTGCTGTCCCTTTGCGCGGTTCAGGGCACAGAAGATTTGAAACCACAGTTCTCTCCTTAAGGCTTGTAGAGTTGCATGGGAGCTTGTACTCTATTTTACTTTTAAACGCATTTAAACTCCCACTGATTGTATCACTGCTGTCTGATTATGTCCCTTCGCTGCAAACGTGTGTTGGGAAGATGGCTGGTATCGGATAGACTCCTTTCTGGTAGACTTTTGGTAGCAGCTGTTTCATAGGGTGATCTTGTATTGATTTTTCATATATGTGAAATTTTAGCTTTTAATGTGCCCTGAGTATCACCCTGGACAACTGTAAGTAATACTAGGTATTTCTTCCTTGTGGTGTAAGAATGTATGCGTTCCTGAAGAACTAGGTTGTTGACTTCTTTTGAATACTACATGAAAAAAAATTGGATCCCTTTCTGCCTTTTTAAAGGTTTTCATTAACTTAGGAGGTCAATATGTACTCAAAAACATGATTCAGTATCATGAGGGAATTCACTGTGATACCATCACTTTGACTTTGAACAAATGTGTGCACATATAGTGAGGCCTGTAGTTATAGTGCAATATTATTATGGGAAATTTGCTTTAGTAATCATAAATAATTTCCATAGGGTCGTGAATCTGGCACCATTCAGAGATACAGCCTTCCTAATGTTGGTTTGATTAAAAAATATTCCCTCAAGTGTCGAGCCAGCCAGCTATCGCTGAATTGCAACTCTAGGTAAGTCTGAAAACTCCCCTCAAGCAGATGTCTGATTTAGAAGTTATCCGTTTGGACTGTTGGATTTATATAATAAATGCAAAGATATGTGCTTGCTTAAACTTGTCTTTACTTTAATGTGGTTTTACTATACTTTTTTTTTTTTTTAATTTATTTATCTTTAGAGGGGAAGGGAAGGAGAGAGGGAGAGGGAGAGAAATATCAATGTATGGTTGCCTCTCATGCGTCCCCCTCCGGGAACTGGCCGGCAACCCAGGAGTGTGCCCTGACTGGGAATCGAACCGCGATACTTTGGTTCGCAGGCCCGAGCTCAATCCACTGAGCTACACCAGCCAGGGCTACTATACTTTATTTGTATTCAAATATTTATATTTTTGTATGGTATTTGGTTTAGATGTCTTCCTCTAGCTGGGCAAAATTGAGAAATTCTAGTGTAATGTTTTAAGCTATTTGTATACTAGTTGCTTTAATCCTTTGGGTATCTTTTCCTCACAAGGAAGCAAAGTGGAGGGTAGTCCATGCCTTCTATCAAATTTATAAAAGTTTGTTTAAAATCGGTATTTAATTTAAAGCCATTTCTACCATCTTTCCCGGTTCTGATGAGCCGATTTTGAAGAAGACTGGTTGTAGGTGACTACACCCGTGATTGCTGATAGTAATTTACAACTCTTCCCTCTTTCTGATTTCATTGTTTGCAGTCGTCTTGCCATCATAGACAACTCAGGGATTCTAACTTTCTTTGACTTGGATGTGCGGGTAACAGACAGCACGGGACAGCAAGTCACTGGCGAGTTGTTAAAATTGGAGCGAAAAGATGTCTGGGATATGAAGTGGGCCAAAGATAATCCTGATTTGTTTGCAATGATGGAGAAAACAAGAATGTACGTTTTCAGAAACTTGGATCCTGAGGTAAAAACAAGAAATGAGCATTAACGGTGCATAAATAATGAGCCAAATATTAAGACCTGGATATTTCCCATTTGTTTCTGCAAGAGGATTATTGATGTTGGCTGCATGAATTTCTGAAAGTAAACAGAAGCATTTCTGTAGAGTTTTAAAATATTTGGTCTTAAGGGGGAATAGTACTTATCTTTTAAATATTCTCTACTTCCTCCGAAAGGCACTTCCTAAGCATTTTATCTGTTCTTGGAATGATGATTATTAGCTATGTAGACTTTATTTTTTTCTGTCAAAGTTAAAAAAAATTGGTGGTCTTATTTACCATAATTGCTTAAAATAACCTAATGAAAAAAATGTGGATTTGAAATTGCCTTGTCCTTTCATTTTCTTTTGCCCGTGTATCCACCTCGTCTCATTTATTACACATGCGTGGTCAGCCTCTGATCCGTGTTCCTTCTCACCCTGACAGTCTTATGAATGTGCAAATGTGGGCTGTGATTTATCTGCGCTCTCTGGGGTACCAGGAAGCCCCTTTCTCACTCATTTTAAAGCCATGTTTTGATTTTCTATTTGCGGTTCACATCAGCTAATTTTCAGGCTCTGAATTTCCCTGTCACTTGGTCTGCTGTGGATCAACTGCTAACTGTTGCGTTTAGGAAATTCAGCGTAACTTGAGTGCTTATCATTAAGAAGATAACTCTTTCAAACAGTGGAGTTTCAGTTTGGAATTTTCTGTACTCCACTAAGGTGAATAATAAGCGATGAGTTAATAACTCCTTAGGTCATGAATTGTTGTTGATTTGGACCTATAGTTTTCTGCTTGGGAAGAAATTGCATGCTTGGGCCCCTGAGCTGCTGTCGATCCTCTGAGGTAATTTATTTAGTGATAAAGTATTGGCCTCTTTAATATTCTAAATTATTTTTACATTTCCCCACTTGAGCCCTACAGGGTCTTTGAGTTGGTAAATGACCTGAAGGAAGTTGCTGTCAAAGGTTTTATTAAAGCTGGTAGGAGTCTTCAGGATCTTTGTGTGTAATTTTTAGACCTGAATGATGATTCAAAGCACAGGCATTCATTTGACCTGTAAGCAAAGCCCTCCCAAGGGCCCGAGGGAAATGCCACCCTTTCCACAAAGCAAGTGTGGGAATTTCACAGGTGACTACAGGATAACCTTGAAGATGGAGGTAGAATACCTTGTGAACATTACAGTCCTTTTTCCCATCCTTGGAGATTACGACTAATTACAGCTTGGCCTGACTCCGGAATCATTTCCTGGAGAAGCGAGAGTGTCGTGCCTGCCTGTTCGGAATGTGTGTAGCACTTGGACAGTGTAGTGCCAAGTGAAATTGCTGCCCGTGGGAAGTGTTTCTTACGTAGTTTTAACAGAACAGCCTTCTTCTTTTTAAGTTTGAGTTTGCTGTCTGGCTTGGCAGGTACTTCGGTTTCTGTTGGGTTTACGGCTAGGCGAATTTTTATAACCTTGCCACTGACTGGATGTCTTCGCGACCCACGCTGTACTGCCCTTTTCCCTCATGAGCACACTGGCTGGCTGTGGTCCCCGTCTGGGCTCTTGCTCTGCCATTCATGCCCCAGCTGGCGGATCGTGGAGGACACGCGCTCTGCACCACGGAGCTCAGCGCTGCTCCTTCGGACACACGTCCTGGGCTCTTATTCCGGCGAGAGCTGCTGTTTGGTAGTTGATGCTGAACCCAGTTTTATCCGTTTGAGTGTGGTCATGAGTTCTAAATTTATACCTTCCTTTAAGTGGTAAACTCTTCTTCAAGTTACATGTGAGAAAGGGCGCCATTGGTGTGCAGAGTTCTAATTCACTGATAAGGCACATTTTCTTTGAGAATTAGGAAATGAGAATTTTATTTTTTAAGTACATATATTTTATTGATTATGCTATTAAAATTGTCCCATTTTTTTCCTCCCCTTTCTCCCCCTTAGCCCTGTACCGCCCCTTCCACCTGTATCCCCCCGCCCCTCTTAGTTCATGTCCATGGGTTGTACATATAAGTTCTTTGGCTTCTCCATTTTCCATACTATTCTTAACCTCCCCCTGTCTATTTTGTACCTACCAATTATGCTTCTTATTTCCTGTACCTTTTCCCCCATTCTACTCCCTCCCCACTGGTAACCCGCCATGTGATCTCCATTTCTGTGTTTCTTTTCCTGTTCTAGTTGTTTGCTAAATTTGTTTTTGTTTTTGTTTTTTAGGTTCAGTTGTTGATGGTTGTGAGTTTGTTGTCATTTTACTGTTCATATTTTTGATCATCTTTTTTTTCTTACATAAGTCCCTTTAACACTTCATGTAATAAGGCGTGGTGATGATGAACTCCTTTAACTTGACCTTATCTGGGAAGCACTTTACTTTCCCTTCCATTCTAAATGATAGCTTTGCTAGATAAAGTCATCTTGGATGTAGGTCCTTCCCTTTCATGACTTTGAATACTTCTTTCCAGCCCCTTCTTGCTTCTAAGGTTTCTTTTGAGAAATCAGCTGATAGTCTTATAGGAACTCCTTTGTTCCTTAAAAAGGAGATAGGTAACTGTCTCCTTTTCTCTTGCTGCTTTTAAGATTCTCTCCTTATCTTTAATCTTGGATAATATAATTATGATGTGTCTTGGTGTGTTCCTCCTTGGGTCCAGTTTCTTTGGGACTGAGCTTCCTGGGCATCTATTTCTTTCACCAGATTGGGCAAGTTTTCCTTCATTATTTTTTCAAATAAGTTTTCAATTTCTTGCTCTTCCTCTTCTCCTTCTGGCAACCCTATGATTCAGATATTGGAATGTTTAAAGTTGCCCTGGAGGTTCCTAAGCCGCTCCTCATTCTTTTGAATTCTTGTTTTTTCATACTGTTCTGGCTGAATGTTTATTTCTTCCTTCTGTTCCAAATCATTGATTTGAGTCCCAGTTTCCTTCCCATTACTGTTGGTTCCCTGTGTATTTTTCTTTATTTCACTTTGCATAGCCATCACTTTTTCTTCTATTTTGCATCCATACTCAATCACTTCTGAGAACATCCCGATTACCAGGGTTTTGAACTCTGTATCTAATAGGTTGGCTATCTCCTTATTGCTTAGTTCTTTTTCTGGAGTTTGATCTATTCTTTCATTTGGGCCATATTTCTTGGTCTGGGTGCACCTGTTACGTTGTAAGAGGCGGAGTCTTAGGTATTGGCCAGGGCAGGGCAATCCACATCACTGCATTTTGGGGGAGGGGTCCCAGAGGGAACAGTGCCACTTGCTAGGATCTTGGCTGGCTTTCAGTCACTTCCCCTGCTACCCACAAACAAATTAGGCCCTTCTGATGCTGATTCTGGGGTGAGGGGCTGTGTACGTTCTAGGACCCTGTGGGTCTTTCCAGCAAACTCTCTTGTGAGGCTAGGAGTTTCTTCTGCTGCAGCAATCCCCACAGGTTTTTATAGCCAGAGGTTTTGACACCTTAGTTTCCCTGCACTGGAACCCTGGGTTGTGTGGTCTGTCTTGCTCCTTGGTTGTTCCTCCTGGTTTATCTGCACGTGAATGTGGGGCCACCTGGTCCAATAGCAGCTGCTGCGCACCCGGTCCCCTTGCTGTCCCCTTGCTGCACTTCCCTTCCATGCCAGCTGCCCATTTCAGTCCCTCCTACCAGTCTGGATGAATGTTTCTTTAACTCCTTGGTTGTTGAACTTCTATAGTTTGGTTTTCTGGCAGTTCTGTTTTATTTTAAATTTGTTGTTGTCCTTATTTTGGTTGTGTGAGGAAGCAAAACATATCTACCTATGCCTCCGTCTAGGAAATGAGAATTTTAATATTGATATTTCCTGCATGATCATTTTCATCTCCAGGGACTCCTCAAGGTACTGAGTCAGCCCTTTTATTCTTTTGCTTGGATCTTCCCTCTCATTGGTACTCCTATTCATATTCGTCTTTCTTTCACATTACATATTTTTAATCCACCAGGCTGTCATTTTTGTACATTTGCTTCTTTTCCAAACAAGGGATTTCCAAACTTTTGAATACATACCTTTTTATTGAACACATTACCTTTATGTAAAACAACCTCTTTTTTGAAACAATAAGGGGATTTCATAATTTTTCTCATATAATTTGACTATTTTAGTCAATAATTTCTCCTTTTCAAAAGAAAATATACATTTTAAAATCCAATTAACACATATACTAAGGTACTTACAAGGGCCTCATTGTTAAACCTAGACATACTAAACTCAAACTGAATATGATTCAGGTTTTACTAAACTAAATAGATTTTTATTTTCACCATTTTGGAATCTTCCAATAAAAATGTTTGTAGTTTGTATCATATATGAAAGACTTTCAGAGTGATATATGTGGTAATGTAATTTCCTTTGGATTTTGGTTACTTTCTATTTCATCATGATATACTTCCATAATCAGACAACCTCATCCTATTCTTTTTACAGTGTTCTTGGAGGTAATAAGTATATTGGGAGTTTATTTCTTTTGGTTTGTATATTCATGCCTATTGATTCTGCTAGGGATTTAGGGCAGCTCTTTTACATTACAATATTCATTTACTATAGTTTATTTCTATAAGCCTTATAGTACTGGGATAAGAGACAGACACATAATTGACTCCAGTGTTTACATATTGGCAAACTAAATCTCATGAAGAAAATCTATCAGGAATGCTATCTGGCTAATGTTTACTGAGGATAGATTTTTCATGTATATATGTACTTAAATACAAATATAGTTTTTGTGAATTTTATTAAGAGTCAAATTTAATGTCAAATCCCATGAATAAAAATTATCAAGCTTTATAAAGCATTTTTGGATTAATTGGAAAGTTTACACTGATGTTAGATGTTACTAGGGAATTAATATTGATTATATAAGGTGTGGTAATAACTAATGTGGCCGTGTGAGAGAATGTCCTTTAGAGACATGAACTGAAATATTTAGGGATAAAATGTCATGAATTTTATAAATCTACTTTAAAATACTTAAGCCAAAAAATTGACTGAAGCTTATTAACCAAAATGTTAATAATTATTTAGGTGATGGGTATATTACCTAAATATGGGTATTTATGACATCCTTTCTGCTATTCTGTTTGAAAATTTTGATAATAAAACTTAAAATCATGATATGCTAAGGAAGGAAAATTTTATATAATTAAGTATAACATTTGTTTTTGTCTTTAAAGGAACCCATTCAGACTTCTGGATATATTTGTAACTTTGAGGATTTGGAAATTAAATCTGTTTTATTGGATGAGATACTAAAGGTAATTCTTTTTTTTTAATGAGTCCTTTTTCCAAAGGCAATTCTTAAAAAACAATTATGTTTCTGCTGCCGGCTTGACCGGGATTGATCTCTGCCGCAGGCAGCGTGGCGTGCGGTTCGGAGTGCGGGGCGAGGAGTCGGGCGTGTGGGTGTCCAGCCCTGCGTTGTCCGTTGCGCACAGGCTCCTTGGTCTTTTTGAGTTTCCCTTTCCCGTCCACAAGCCGCAGTTTTCAGCCTCTCTGAAATATGGACAACGATAGTACCTGTCACCATATAATTTAAAATGCGTGAAAAGCACTGAGCACAGTGCTAGGAGCGCAGAAAATGGTAGCTAGTTGTTGCCACTGTTTTTACGTTAATAACAAAGAGGTTCTGAAGGAATATTGGACAGTTTAGTTCTGGGGCACTTGAATAACCTTTTTTCCAAAGTTCACTATCGTTTCATTTTCTTTTGCTGGTGTTTAAAAATAATCCATTTCTGGTTCCTGATATCTTTTGAACTATTACTTTGGCCATCATTAACCATCTTTAGAGAATCTTTTTTCTCTAAGACTATACCGAGTACAGTTTTAGCTTCATTTTATCCAAAACATTTACTTTTTACATGTACCTCATATATTTTTTGGAATTAGGATAGTAGATTTTAAATTTCTGGAAGTTAGTTGCAGTTTGTAGCATGTTTTCATATGTAAGTTACAGCCATTTTATTATGCACTGTTTTTTTTTTCCTGTATCATGAGTACTCTACAGGAGCAGGATGGGCCCCCATCCAAGTTTGGTCTGGGTGTCGAGAGTGATGACCCCACAGACACCGAGAATGAGGGAGAAGGTTCTTACTTATTTAGCGAGGCTTTTGGGGGAGAATGGGCAGGCTTCTCAGGCTGGTCTGAAAGTGGCTTGAGAGAGCAGGGCAGGGGGACTGGCTTGAGGTTGTTGGTGGTTAGAGGGTAGCTGTTCAGTAAATCTTTTGGGAAAAAGGACAAACAAAAGGCCTTATACCTTCGTGTGTAAGAGAGGAAAGCGGAAAATACATACTCTCTGGTGTTATGTGTTCAGTTTAAATAGTGCAGTAACTGGAAACAAGTTCAATTCCATACAAGTCAATACCTTACGCAGGCACAGGTCCTTTCCTTTCCTCTTTGCGGAAGTGCTGCCCACGCAGAGAAGAGCCAGGAGCTCCCGTTTGGAGATCATGTAATCCTAGATTGCAGTAGTGCTGCAGTGCTTGGACGTTTGACCTCTGACAGCTTTTAAGCTTCACCTCTCACCCTTCCCCCTTCCCCTCCTGCCTCACATCTCGGCAATATGGTAAGAAAGCTCAGGTGCTCCATCCTTTGTCAGTGGCACATAGATTTGATAGGATAGACAAGTGAAGAGAAGTAATCTTATAAAAGTGGCATTGTCGTACAAGCTACCTTTTTAGTGTTAATTTTAATTTAATAACTGGAAAGTGGACTTGAGGGGATTGCAGAACTTTAGATAATTTTTCCAGTACAAATAATACCATTTTTTTGAGTTAAGAAAAAATTTATAAAAACTAAGCAGTGTATTACCAGTATGCTTACTACATTTTCTCTGTAAATGAATCCTTAAGTTTGATTAATCTTTTAGTTGGTTGGATTTATTTTTTTTGTGATTTTTTTTTTTTTAAGAAAGGCTCATCGTTGCTGATTAGCTTAAGTTCTAGAACGTTTGGAAACACCTGTGGTGTCATTGCTCTGAGGGGTGCATTGGCTTCTATGGAGGATTTAAAACCACATGTATGTAAATTGGCCAGGTGGACTTTAAGACTCTTGATACACCGCACGCTGTTTTATGTATGTATGTTGGGATGAAGAACATGTACAGTACCGCTGCCCCGTTTCCTGGCAGGAGGTGTGAGACTGTTAGAGACACTGTGTCCTCTGGGCCAGTTTTGTTCTCTCTCTGACTTACTATAAGCAGAGCCCAAAGGAAAGAATATTGTCGTGCCTTCCTCTGGGGCCTTGTTGACCAGGAAGCATTTAGCTGAACTGTGGGTTCCTACAAAAGGTCAGTTTAAGACATAACATGACTGTTGTACACCTAAACTAATGCAATGTTATGTGTCAATTATGTTTCAATAAAACAGGGGGGAAAATAACATGAGAAATTTTGTGGAGGACTAGAGAAGAAGGAATGTGAAAGGAAAAGGAAGGGAATTGACATTTACTGACACACCTTCACATGAAATGTTCTGTACATGTTACATGTGTTCATTTGTTACTATCACCATGGTGCATTGGCACAGACCTCGTTTTTAGCTGAGGAAGGCTCTCAGTGGGTAAAATGATTTACCTAAAATTTCCCTGTTCATTGAGGCAGCAAATGCTTGTTGACAGTAAGACATAGTTCCTGGCCACAAGTAGACAAGGAATGCAGCAACCAGAAGAGGGTTGGGCATGCTGTGGATCAGTCAGTCGGGGTGTCTCTGCAAAGGTCTGAAGCAAGAGAGCATTACCGGGTCAGTTCTGAGACCAAATAACGTGAGCAGCCCAGCCAGCCATGGTGCTGAATAGTTGGTATATGTTATCTCATTGAATCCTCGTAACTCAGGGAAGTAAGTTTGATTATCTCCAGTTGTTCAGGTAAACGGTCTGAGGCTTGGAGGGAAAACCTAGTTTGCCAGTGACACCTGATGAGCAGTAGGCAAAGACATGATTTGACTCCAAGCTATCTGTCTGGCCTCGGAGCCGGCAGATGTAATTGGCACAGATGAGGAAGGGGAGAGGTGGTGGGGGAGGGCCGCTCAGGTCATAAGGGACCTCACATGCTGTGCAGTTTGGACATCCTCCGGGAGTCAGTGGGGGAGGGAAGCAGGAGCGTGGCATCATGGGGTTTCTGTTTTGGGAAGGTGATTTTGTTTTTTTGTGTGGGAAGTGGGGGAGGTAGGGCAGGCTCCAGAAAGAGTTATCATGTAGCCAGAAAGCAGTGGAATTAGGGTTTCAGCCTAAGTCTGCCTGAATCCCAACCTCACGCTCTTTTCATACTGCGTCCTGCTTTGTCCCTGGGAGTTCCCGAGAACTTTTCAGTTTCTAGACACAGCGGTTTGGTGGCAGGGTGAGCAGGGGGTGCCTGTGGCTCAGTTCACCTTTTCAGGGAACTCTGGTCTCTGGGAGCCCCTGCTGTTTACACCTGGGGGCTCTGATTTTCTCGTATGCTTCACTTTTCATTACTTGGAACATGTAAAACATTGCTGAGTTCATTCTAACCTCTTGCTTCCTTTCTTTGGACAGCAGCTCTTTTCTTCTTCAAGACTCGCCTTCAGGGTTTTTTTTTTGGTCAGTCTACTATATTACAAAGAAAAGTGGTGATGAACACTAGCTCTTTTTCTTCTGTTTGGCTTCGCTCAGCAGCACGTGGAGCAAGTGCTCCATCGCCCCAGCAGGGAGGGAGGTGGAGGAGTCAGGGCCAGAGGCCCAGCCGCCTTTGCCCAGCACTGTGGATGAGAAGAGAGCAGTTCCCCGGGGAAAAGACGGTTCTCTTCTAGACTGGGGCCCCTGCTCCCACTGCCCCTGCTCCCCCACAGGTAGCCTGAGAGCCGCAGGAGGGATGTTTTTAGATAACTCAAAGGACCCATACCTGGGACTTTCTTCCAAGTTTTGCTTACAATATGCTGCAGTTTTTCTGTTAAGCTGTGAAAAAGAAACGTAGAGTCCAAAGGCAACTATTGGGATTCCTTTCTTTTCACTTTTTCTTTTAGAACCCAGAACATCCAAACAAGGACTATATAGTTAACTTTGAGATTCGGTCCCTGCGGGACAGTAGAGCGCTGATTGAGAAGGTTGGAATTGAAGATGCGTCTCAGTTCATAGAGGACAATCCGCACCCCCGACTTTGGTATGAGAAAGCGGCAGCTGCTCCCCGGGTGTCTGCCGTGTGCTTCTGAAGCCTCGGCTCTGTCGTGTGCCTCTCATGCTAGCCTCCCTGGGACGGACTTCCTGTTCTCGCTCTTCTTTTTGAGATAAATTCACTTTAGATTTGGAAGAGCTCAAAATAAGTATAATATTCAGTGCAACTTGTATAAAATGTGTTAAAATAATCACCGCCCACCATGTTTCACTGGTAGCCATCATTAGAGTAATTGAATTGCAGTTCAAGACTTGCGAACCAGTAATTTGCAATAGACTTTTCTGATTCTTTTGTCTGAAGGCGCCTGCTGGCCGAAGCAGCCCTTCAGAAACTGGACCTGAGCACGGCAGAGCAAGCTTTCGTGCACTGCAAAGATTACCAAGGCATCCGGTTCGTGAAGCGCCTGGGCAACCTCCAGAGCGAGCCCATGAAGCAGGCGGAGGTGGCTGCCTACTTCGGCAGGTTCGAAGAGGCCGAGAGGATGTATCTTGATATGGACAGAAGGTTAGCGGTGGAGGTGCAGCCTCCCGGAGCGCTCCCCGAGGTGGCGGTGTTTGCAGGAACGAAGAGTGTGAAATAGACTAGCTCTACCGCATCGTTTCTTTTAGAAAATAATTTCAGTTTGGGTTATGTCCTAGGTATTCCACATGCCCCTCATTAATTTCTGGCTTGTAATCTGGGGGCAGTTTTCTTCTCAGTTTTTACGCATGTGAACTGCTGGCCATAGGAGATTGTTCCACTTGATAGGAAAAATAATCACGTGAATAGAGACTGGCGGGCTTCTTATCATTTGTTACACAGTTCATTACTTGGCTTTAGGCCGTTATTTAATTTTCTGTTGTCAAGGAGCTCAAAATAAGTCAGACATATTTAGGGATTGAGTTTTATTCCTTATATTTCACTTCAGATTTATGTAAAGTAATGTATAAACTTCATTTAACCTGTAAACATTATGTGTAATTTTTATTAACATTATTTGTACTTCCAGGAGATCCTTAATACAACTTGAGCTCTATACAGAAAGATAAAACCAAATGTGTTTTTGTATGTTTGGTTTTTAAATAAGCCTGATCATGTCTAGGAAACTGATGAAAAGAAGTGATTATTATTTCATTATTTTGCTAAGGAAATTGGAAGTCTAGGAAAGTAAAAGGCGGGAAATTGTTTCCCTTTCCCTATTGCATGTTCTCCCCATTGCTTCTTACCTGGTCAGGTTAAGTTTCTGAAAGGTTTGGAGATTTACCTTGTCTCCCTGTTCATTGCTGTGTATTCTCAGTACCCTAGAATTGAACCTAGCACATAGGCACTTGATAAATACGTCAAATGAACAAGTGAATGAATGGCCCTGGCTGCTGTGACTCAGTGGATTGAGTGCCAGCCTGTAGGCCAAAGAGTCACTGGTTCGATTCCCGGTCAGGGCACATGCCTGGGTTGCGGGCCAGGTTCCCAGTAGGGGGCATGGGAGAGGCAAGCACACATTGATGTTTCTCTCCCTCTCTTTCTCCTCTCTCTAAAAATAAAGAAATAAAATCTTAAAAAAAGACAAGTGAATGAAGGACTGCCATTGTTTGCAGGGATCTTGCTATAGGCCTCCGGCTGAAATTGGGAGACTGGTTTAGGGTCCTCCAGCTCCTGAAGACGGGATCTGGCGACGCAGATGACAGCCTCCTTGAACAAGCCCACAATGCCGTCGGGGACTACTTTGCTGACCGACAAAAGTGGCAAGTAACCTGTCTGGGCCCCTCAGCCATTCACCAGCACTTGAAATGCAGCTGCCTGCGTACCTACCTGTGAGATAATACTTGGGAAATGAAGACCGGCCTCCTGGATCCTAAACTTCAGGGAGCGCTAGATGCACGCTGTGGGGGGAGGGGCGGCACGAGGGGCTTGGGGCCGGTAGACAAGCGCAGGGCCCTGGAGTTCCCGGACCCCCGCAGGGCTGGTGCTCAGCGGCAGGCGGCCCTTTGCAGTGGGAGACCTCGGTGTGCAATTCCAAGCCGCTCTGTGGCTGCTTTTCAAGAAATAAAAAAATAAAAGCAGTATTTTATGTTGGCTTATTTTGTCATTGTAGATTATTTTCAGAAATCATTGGCTTTTATTCTTGAGTTTTCATTTTGGTCAATATGCTTTCTTATGTATGTCAGTGTTTGGGAGTACCACTGTGTTTCAGATGAAGACAGCGTTCAGACTATTCAAAGAATGCTGTGACCAGAAAACTCTTCACAATTTCAGATTTTTTTCTCCCCGATTTATGTGCTTCAAAGACATTTTGCGACTGAGGGTGATGACTAGAGTTTACCAGTGGTTCTAATGAAGGGACGTGATTTGGTGGAAGTGCTGTTTATCAGGAGATTCACATTAGGTTACAGAGCTTTCTCTTTTTGCTCCGTAGGTTGAATGCTGTACAGTATTACGTGCAAGGCCGAAACCAGGAACGCTTAGCCGAATGCTACTATATGTTAGAAGACTATGAGGGGCTGGAGAATCTTGCCAGTTCACTTCCAGAAAACCACAAGTTACTTCCAGTAGGTGTTAATTTTAGTTCTTGCAGTTGTTTGTTTACTTTATGAGGTTTTTATGGTTTTTAAAAATTTACTGATTTTAGAGAGAGAGAGGAAAGGGAAAAGGAAGGGAGGGAAAGAGAGAGACTGAGAGAAAGAAACGTCCATTTGTTGCTCTACTTATTTATGCATCCACTGGTTGATTCTTGTGTGTGTCCTGACTGGGGATCGAACCTGCAGCCCTGGCCTATTAGGATGATGCTCTAAGCAACTGAGCTACTTAGCTGGGGTCAAGGTTTTTATGTTATTATCAGGAAATGTCTCTGTAACAAGAAAAATTTTAAATTAATCTGTAATCTTACAGTTTCTTAGACATTGGATTATGCTTTTAATTGTTAAAACACTGTATCAATATTATAGAATATTTGAAAACGGAGGGAAAAATTAATCATATTCTTTCTACTTAAACATGACTGCAGTTTTGTATAGTCTTGCTAGTTTTTAAAAGTATTTTATTTTTATTGTATTTTTTTCCATTACTATTTTTCTCCCTTACACCCTTTTAACCTCTAACAACTGGTCTTGCCAGTTTTATAAAACTGCTTTTAAAAGTTAGCTGAACACATGACATATTCACAGATAAAGCAGCATGTTGTCAGAGATCTGCTTCAGAATAATCCGTGCTGGGTCTGGCGGTCTGTGTGCGTGTGTGTATGTTTGAAATTTAGTATAATGCGAGTTTTAAAAGATAGCTTAACTTTCATTAGTTTATATGCTAAAAAAGAGAAACTAAAAGCAGAGCTCTCTGGAACTTGTTCTTTTTAAGCTTCTTTTAATCGATTGTTGAATGATGTTAATGAGTTTGTCTTTTATTTGTTTTATTATCTAAAATGGAAATCACCAAGCTGTATAATAACCTGTAGAGTAAGCAGCTCTCAACTGCAGGGTCTACACATGTATCAGTTGTGAGTTCTGCCATGAAAATTTTGTCTGTTAGCTGGTAGGTGAGCACAGAATTCTGATAACTCAGTGTTCTCGGCTGTGGATGAGAGCAGCTATTCCTGTCGTCGTGGCACTTCACACTCCCTGATTCTCAGCCCCTGATTCTCAGCCCCTGATTCTCAGCCCCATGTGTGTTCTGGAGTGGGGCAGAAACGGAGGTCACTTACAGCCCTGCGTAGGGGGCGGTGCAGCCCACCCACAGAGTGTGGCCTGTTGGGTGTGGCTGGTGATGCAGCAAAAAGGAACTGCTGGGGAGGACCCAAAACAGTAATATTCCTGAGCAAACACTAAGTAATCATAGCTGTAATAATAATTAAATAATTAAAATGATTAAAAATGTTAAACAGTACTGCACATTTTAAATCAAGTTTTGGAGCAGTTTTTACTAACATGGTAAACTATACATGATATTTAAGTGGGAAATGCAGGATGCAAAGCCATATACAGGGTTGGGCGAAAGTTGGCCTACAGTTGTTCATATGGGAAATAATACAGTAATTCACGAATGCTAATTCAAGAATAAACCGTGTTTCGCGTACTCCCCACCGTAAACCTCCCTTTGCCCGCCCTATACGGTGTCACAGGACATGCTCCGCCCCCCACCACGTAGGCATCCAGAGGAAGAAGATGTGAGGAAATTACAGGAGACTGTAGAGAGAGGTCTCCTTGGGTAATATGATTAACTTCATTTT
>PVKU01006811.1:60952-97284 GCA_004027475.1 Anoura caudifer
GGTGAGGGCGGGGGGGGGGCTCTGTTTGGGGTCCAGCATCCTGATGGGGGTGGGGTGGAGGGTGGGGGGACTGGCCAGCTTGTCTGAACCAGCGAGCTCTGTGAATGGGGTCCCTAAGCCTCACGTGAGCAATCACCTTTGACTACACGATCTCTTGCCTTAAAGGTTTTTCTTACCCACCAGTGCGGGGTTTATTTTAGAGCTTAATGTTGCTGTAAAGCAGCTTCTAAACCAAGACAGAAAAGAGTGCAGGAGCCGCAGGGCCCGGGGGAGCCCTCAGCTCCCCGGGAGAGGCAGTGAAGCGCCCGGCTTACCCAAGGTGATGCCTCTGCACCCGTTGTGGTTTGTGGCCTCTGTCCCTGTGTCTGTTTAGATGCAAAATTACTGTAACCACATGTCCCCATGGAGTTTCATAAATGAAAATGTAAGTGACTTCTTGGTGTGTGAAATCTGATAGTACTGTTTTGCCCTTACAGGAAATAGCACAAATGTTTGTGAGGGTTGGAATGTGTGAACAAGCAGTGACTGCATTTTTGAAATGCAGTCAGCCAAAGGCAGCGGTAGATACCTGCGTACATCTCAACCAAGTAAGGAGCTGAAAACCGAAGTTACCGCAGCCATCCTTTGACGGCTGTCGCCGACATAAGGGTTAGAGAGCGGGAGAGGGGGAGGTGAATTTTGTGAAAGGAGACCTCTTACTTAGTGGAGGACCGAGAAAATGTTGGCATCCTTCCCTTTTTGAAGCGCCAGTGTTAGCGGTGACCCAGTCATATCAACTCAGTATGGGAACACGAACCGACCTTGTGCTTTTGGTCTGGCAAGTTTTTCTGCATTTCATCAGGATCGGGTGTTGTTTCTAAAGAAGGACCAGGTAATGGTCATTGCAAGAGGAAAGAATTGAGTTACTTTATCAATATTTCTTTTGGCAAGTTACATTCTTTTGCCTTTATTTTTATTTATTTTTGATTTTATTTAATTACTTTAAGAGAAAGGGGGAGGGAGGGAGGGAGGCAGAGAAACTTCAGTGTGTGAGAGACAGAGACTGGTTGCCTCTCACACGCCCCCCACTGGGGGTTGGCCTGCAACCCAGGCAGGTGCTCAGTCCACTGAGCCATACCAGCCAGGGAGTATATTCTTTTCCCTTTAAAGAAAAGTATACTTGATATTTTTAAGAGCTGGAAATTAACTAAAACGAAAGTGAAGAATTTTTGTTGAAATTATTGACAATCAGTGCATTCCTCTGGAGTATTTTATAAAGCTTCATTTTCTTTATAAAAGTGACTTGTAAATATAAAATCTGATAGGGCATTTTCTTAACTGAAATTGCATATTTTGTTTTACTATACACATATATTTTTCTCTCTCATAGTTTGTGCAGAATTAGAATTTTAAGATTAATGTGGTTATAAATTTGGAGGCTTTCTTTTTCAAATGTACTTAAGCAAATCAAAATCTCAGATCCTTTAATCATTTTGATGCATGTTTAACTTATAAAACTTATAATTGCTCTGGTTTTCAGTGATTTTTAAAAACATATACCAGTTTATAATTTTAATATAATACTATTATTATAAACTTAAAGCTTCATTGTGTGAATTTTGTGACATATGTAGCTGAATGGTATATTTTTTCTCCTAGTGGAACAAAGCTGTTGAATTGGCTAAAAATCATAGTATGAAAGAAATTGGACCCCTGTTAGCGAGGTATGCAGCTCATTTATTAGAAAAGAATAAAATTCTTGATGCCATAGAACTCTACCGGAAAGCCAGTTACTTTTATGATGCTGCTAAACTGATGTTTAAGGTATGTAACGTTAGTGGTGAGTATTGGTTTGTTCTCGTTACCAGTGTTTTCTTAGATAGCAAAGAACACATTTTCCATTTGTTTGGAAACAACTATTTGTTGTAGCAAAACGCCTCTGGTTTTATTACTGCTATAACTGTGTGTTATCTTAGCGTTATTACCTTTACTAACAAGGCTATTTCTTAATATTAGCACCTTATTGGTCCTAAACAATGGTGTGTTTACTTAATACTGATGTTGAAGAATTACAGAATTTTTAGGGACCGTAAAGTACAAATTTCCTTACCTGGGAGTGACCTCCTGTTGAGTTTCGAGTCCTTGCAAGTGCGCGAGTTCTCAAGGCATTCGCTGTGCAGAACGAGCAGCTGGCAGCGAGCTGACGGCGCAGTATCAGTGTGTGTGCACTCACGTTCTATTCTTTTCCCAGTTGCTTCAGTGCAAACATGGAAAATTTCCCTCGGAATCATTTAAATAAGTAAAAATAAAAATTCCTGAAGGATATAGCATGTTAAAACTATTTTATCTCTGTATACTTGGAACATTTTTATTTAAAAAATCTCTTTGTTATGAAAATACAATCCATTCCATGAAAGCTTTCTCTATTCTGACTTATTTGACAGCATCTCTTATTTTCTAAGTATGTTATAGGTTCTAACTCCAAGGGTTAAATACTAAGAAAGAACTAAGCACTTATCAGTGCTAAGGAAAAGAAATGGGTTTTAAAGTGTTTATCGTAAATGAGGGGTGTTTAAATTCCACCACACTGACTTTCCTCCTTTCTTTAGAGAGTTGACTTTAGAGATTGTGTCTGGGCAGATGAAGATTAAACAGTATCTTTCCCAATTCTTTTATGTTTAAAGATTGCAGATGAAGAGGCGAGGAAAAGAACCAAGCCTCTGCGTGTTAAGAAGCTCTACGTACTCTCAGCTTTGCTTATAGAGCAGTACCACGAGCAGATGAAAAACGCCCAGCGAGGGAAGGCTAAAGGGAAGAGCTCGGAGGTAAGGCAGAGCATCGGAGAAGACCAAGTCATCTGCGTGTGCAAGGGGAAAGCCCCTGAGCTTCTCTTTTTGGACAGGCCATTTAACTTGCTTATCTGCATTTATTTTCTTAAATGACATGAGGAAGACGAATGACTGATTTGGAATTAGTGCTCACATTTTAGAAGTTTCTACTTGGAAATATTGAAAACTTAGTAAATCCCTTCTAATCTGTGAGTTCTAAAAAACTTTCCCTAGATTATGAATCTCTTATTATAAAAGTTTAATTTTATTTGAACATGTGGTCAGTCCTTTCACAGTGTATGTGACTATACAGCAAATTCCCACAATGCGCACTTTAAATATCTCACGTTTATTTGTCAACTGTACCTCAATAAAGCAGAAGAGAATTTGATCATAGGAGTTTAACAAAATGTGCATGATGATGAAGTCAAGTCCGTGGTGACAGTTTTGTAGCGATGAGTCTGCTGACCCGAACGTTTTCGGCACAGCAGTTCCCGCGGCCGCCTTCCTCGGCAGCACCGCTGCGGTGGCTGTGCTGATGGGGACTTCGTGTGCTTCACCCGCAGGCCACGTCGGCTTTGGCTGGTTTGCTGGAAGAGGAGGTTCTGTCCACGACCAGCCGGTTCACGGACAACGCGTGGAGAGGGGCCGAGGCCTACCACTTCTTCATCCTCGCTCAGAGGCAGCTCTACGAGGGCTACGTGGACACCGCCCTGAAGACAGGTGGGCCTGTTGCCTCGTGCGCAGAGTCCAGGTTGTGCACGGGATGGGGAGGGCCCGCTTCTGCAGTTTGCCCTTGATTAATTTCACGAACACCTTTTTCCTGTGGAGCCTCCTGTGTTTGAGATTTGCTCTCTATCATTTGTTTTGTGCATTCCACTTTTGGAAGTTCTTTTTATTTTATTTTTTAACGTATTAAATTTTGCACATTCTTTTATGTTCGGCATAAAATGAGATTTTATAGTTTGGCAAAAAATGAGATTATGGATGAAATTGCATCAACTATGTGTAATTTGAGAATAACTTACAATTTTATGATTTAACTTCCTATCTGGGAATGTCTCCCCAAGATTTATATTTTATAGGTTCATATATATATTTATAAATATACAAATATGTTTATATATAAATATACATTTTAATACATTTCTATTTATATATTTGTTTTTATTTATAGTTATATATTTATTTTTATTTATATATTTATGCTTATATGTTTGTTATGTATAATATATAAATATATATATTTTATATGTAGGTTCATATATATTTTTTACATATGTAATCTTTATTATATTTTTCCCATTACCATTTAGTCCTCTTATTCACCTCTCCCCCCAGCAGTCACCACACTGTTGTTCGTGTCCGTGAGTCCTTTTTCCTTTTTGCTCTGTCCCTCCACCCCTTACCTATCCCCACTAGCTGTTCTCTGTTCTCCATCTGTGAGTCTGTTTTGCTTGTTAGTTCAATTTGTTAGATTCACATATGAGTAAAATCCTGTGGTATTTGTCATTCTCTGATTGGCTTATTTTGCTTAGCATAATGTTCTCCAGGTACATCCATACTGTTGCAAAGGGTAAAATTTTCTTCTTTTTTTATGACAGTAGAATTCCATTGTGTAAATGTCCCATGGTTGTTTTATCTTCTCATCTCCTGATGGACACTCGGGCTGCTTCCATATCTTGGCGATTGTAAATAATACTGCAGCGAACACAGGGGTGCTTATGTCCGTTTGAATTTGTGTTTTGGGTTCCTTCGGATATATCCCCAGAAGTGGGATCACTGGATCAAAAGGCAGATCCATTTTTAATATTTTGAGGTATCTCCACACTGCTTTCCACAGTGGCTGCACCAGTCTGCATCCCCACCAACAGTGCAAAAGGGCTCCCCTTTCCCCACATCCTTGCCTGTACTTGTTGTTTCTTGATTTATTGATGGTAGCCATTCTGACAGGTGTGAGGTGATAGTTCATTGTGGTTTTTATTTGCATATCTCTGATGATTAGTGACACTGAGCATCTTTTCATATGCCATTGGCCATCTGTATGTCCTCTTTGGAGAGGTCCTTTGGCCATTTTCTAATTGGGTTGGTTTTTTTTGGTATTGAGTTTTGTAAGTTCTTTATAAATTTTGGATATTAACCCCTTATCAGATATATCAGTGAATATGTTCTCCCATTCTGTGGCTTGTATTTTCATATTGCTGACAATTTCCTTTGTTGTGCAAAAACTTTTTGGGGTCATGAAGTCCCATTTCTTTAATTTTTCTTTTGTTTCCTTTGCATGGGGAGATATATCCAATATTTTTTATTACATAGAAAGCAATGTACAGTTCATAGAAAAATAAGTTTGAGATAAGGGAAAAGGACGTTTATAGCATTCACTATTCTGTTTGTTCAACAGTGAACACTGGTACCTGTGTATATCCGTGTTTCTCTCGAGGGTCCTGTAGTTCTCTTGTGTGCACGGAACATGTCTTTGGCAGTGTATTTCTATTTTTTTGTTGTTAGCAATGGGACTGTGAAGTTTTTTGCTAATTGCTTATCAGTTATATATAGGAATCATTTTCATTTTGATGTCTTTACAGCTGACCTTTATTTAATTCTAACTGATTAATATGTTGTATGAATTATACACTATTTAAAATAGCTGTGTTTTATATAATTCATGCACAATTTCTAGATTTATTGTAAGAAAAATTAGACCTTTTAACTTGAGATGCTGCACCTAGTGAGTGAAGATATCCATATACTTTAATATTTTTGTCTTTCAGTGATAAAATGATCTGAAAAAATGTATGCCCTGTGAAGTTAGAGGGTATTCTTTATTATACTGAATGAGTTTATTTTTTGTAAACTCTTCCTGTGAACTTTGTTGTAAACTTTTGATTCCCAAACCAGTATGTAGGAACCTAATTGTAAAAACATGAATATATTGCTTTAAATTATTTTATGAAATTTCTAATATTATACTATAACAAGATATTTTTAAGATTTGAAAGTCTAGAGAAAAAAACATACAATTTTGTTACCAATCTGATATTAATTCTACGGTGCATTTTTATGAAAGAGATTGTATCTCCAGTACAGAAAAGTTGAAGATATGATAGCTGTCAAAATAAGTGGTCTGAACTGACAGCTTAGACTAGAGATCGTTTTGACTTTTTTCCCCTCAAAGTTGTATTGTTTCAGTAAGACAAACAGAAAAGCAATAATCCGTTCAAAGAAATACAGAGAGAAAACAGTTTACTGTTTCTGGAATGCCACAAACAGTCCTAACATATTTATACGGAACAAAAGATGTGTGTTTAGACACCACCGTTTTTGTTTGTGTGTGTATCTCTACGTGGCATGTGCATCGTTTGGTGGTGGTCACGTTTCCTGGCCCTGAGCGTCAGCTGACGCTCCAGAACCTGGAGACCTCGTAGCCTCCTCCCTCCTGCCGGCGCTCTGACCTCCCACCACTGTGTTCTCTAGCTTTGCTGCCGTTCATGCCGGTTAGACTAAAACCGCTCAACACCGGGTCTTTCCCAGGCACGCTCATGATTACTGTGCAAAATCCAGATTGTCCTTTCTTTCCTAGCTCTTCACCTGCGAGACTATGAAGACATTATCCCCGCCGTTGAGATCTACTCTCTGTTAGCGCTCTGCGCATGCGCCAGCAGAGCTTTTGGCACTTGTTCGAAAGCGTTTATCAAACTTGAGTCTCTGGAGAGCCTCAGTTCAGAACAGAAACAGCAATATGAAGATCTTGCTCTAGAAATCTTCACCAAACATACTCCAAAAGATAACAGAAAATCGGAGTTGGACAGCCTTCTTGAAGGGTGAGACTAATTGTAATTAGTAAATATCATTCTGCCTTCTTAGGGGCTTGGATTTGTATATGTATAGCAATGTGAAATGATAATTAAAGCACTGAATTTTTAAGTAGTTTACCTTAACATTATACCCTGTTTTATTTAGTCTCATACGTATATTAATGCTTTATTTTCTCATTGTAAGAAAAGTTTTTGTTTACCTTGAGATGTTTTTTATTCCTCAGTTTTTTAAATGCAATTAAAAAAGCTTTAAGTAATTAGATGTTTTAAAGTTCAACGATTTGTTTTTCCTCTTCTTTTTGCAGAGGGGAAGGGAAGCTTCCCACCTGCGTTGCCACCGGAAGCCCCATCACCGAGTACCAGTTCTGGATGTGCGGCGTGTGCAAGCACTGCGTGCTGGCCCAGGAGATCGGCAGCTGCAGCTTCTGCCCCTTGTGCCACAGCGCGGTGGGCTGAAGAGGGGCACGTCGCGTGGAACTGTGAAACCTGTGTGGCATCCATGCGCAGCTGTAACTGTGTTATATAATATTCTATGTAATTTTGTGCCAGACTACGATGGTGAGATAATGTTGCTGATTTTCATCTAAGACGTATGGAAGTCAACCTTATTTCATGTCTGCCTACCTGCCTATCTAGTGGTTGGTTACATAGTAGTATGGAAATACTCTGAATAAGAAATCTTTTCTCACAGCATCAAGGTTCCTAATTCACTAAAAAATCTTGGTGGGGGGTAGGGGCAGCATGGGAGTGGGGCAAAGTTGTATCAGAAGAAGGGAAAACAATTTGCTTCCAGGCCAGAAGTAGCTGTTGTCGTCTTGGGCCTTCCCTAACATACCTGCTGGGAGCTCTCCTTCGGAGCCTTCTCATTTGCTGCTAACTCCATGATGCCTAAGTGCCAGGATTTTTCCTCTGACTGACTATTTCAGATGGAGCCTGAGTTGCTCTCCCTGCTTCGTGTTCAGTGTAATATGGAAACCAAAGTCTCCGAAATAACCTCTCGTGCATTGTAGACTTAATTATCACATATGTCGGGCATACCTTTTCTGCTGTTGTGAAGGCTTGTGGTTGTTGTCTGGGGTTTACGTCTGTGACAGTTTTAGTCATCTGTCACGTCTTGGGGACCTTGTCTGTCTTGAAAATGGTACCAGCGAAAGACCCACGGTATGGGTTGACCCAACTGGTTTTATATGTGAAGGAGATTTGAGAGTAACACCAACAGCCTCTCCCATAGTGAGATGGGCAAAGGGAAGCAAGCCCTTGCAGAGAGGTTGGAAGGAAGCAGTGTACTGAGGGCGGCACACGCAACAGTTCTCTCCCTGAAGTGGGCATGAACGGATTCCCTTTCCATCATACTGACTTGTTCTTTATCACAAAACTTGGTCTGAGTCATGTCACGTTTCGAAAGTGCGGCAGGCCAAAGCACTGGGATGGCAGAACCCACCGGTGACGGTGACGCTCTGCGAGCAAGCGCCGTGCACAGAGGCCGACTGTACCACACGTTGTTTTTCTAGAGTACACTCGGAAATTACATTTTCATATTTCAGGGGGCGAGATCTTAGGTTTTATGTGGCAGTAAGTGAAATAATATGAAAACAATACGTAGTGAAGCAAAAAAATAAAAAAGGCTTGCATTTATCTTAAGTTTCCTTTATTAAAACTTACAGATAACGTGGTATTTGTTTTGTTGATTTAAATATTTTGGTGGGGGTTGGGTAGGAGGGTGTTGGACTGTAGAGTGGGTAAGGAAAGAAAGGGTCAGGCGGTACAGTGGATGTGTAATATCGCTTTTGCTACCAAACAGGAAAAACCACCACCACCACCTACTTGTAAAGTACTGGGCCTGTAACAGATGACCTCGGGGAGAGTGAATTACTCCTGAGAGGTCACACAGAGTTCTCATTTAGAAATGGGGGGAAAACCATGTTGCTTGACTTTTAAGAGAAAATCGAGTATTTAATTCAATGATACAGTTCCAAGATATTGCCACTGAGTTTCTAAAAGGCAAATAGCAATATTATGGCTGCCCCCTGTGAATGCTTATTTTCTCAATTCATTTTTTTAAAGAAATGAATACCCACTACATTGGTTAAAACTGACAAGTGTTGGTGAGGATATGGAGCAATTGAAACCCTCGTATGTTGCTGCTGGAAATGCAAAATAGTACACCAACTTCAGAAACGTTGAGATTTAGAAGTGCTGTATACTGGAAATATACATATATAACTGTATATGTGTATGCATGTGCATGTATATGTATGTGTAGCTTTAAAAATTTTTATTTTACTTTACTTTTTACTGCTCCACTTAACAGAATGGAAGTTTTATTGAGGCCCCAGGTCCCTGGGGCTCAGGCAGGAGGCTGCCCTGTGGGGGAAGGAGGGGCCTTATTTGACTTTCTTCTTGGGGTCTTGGGTGTTGGTGTGGCCACGCTTCTTCCTGTGGCAGTTGAGAGCGTGAGGTTACAGGCGAGCATAATGCTTTCAGCACATCACCATGTTTCAGCTGTATCTCTGGGGGAGGTGGCGGAGCGAAGGCTGATGGTGCCGTTCTGCCAGCACAGTACCAAGCGCAGGTGCGCTCGGTGGAAGAGCGGCATGTGAGTCGGACGGGGCCAGCCACTGAACCTGGCCCCAGCGCTGCAGTCACAGACACGGCCTCCAATGTCATGTACACCAGAGCTTTTCAAGTGCGACGGGGACACCCTGTGTGTTCTGTGAGCCGAGGGACCCACCAGCCTAGCCTGTGCCACAGACCCTCCATCTGCATTTCCCGCTCTTATCAGACATGTGATTTGAATATATTTTCTCTCACTCTCTGGGTTGTCTTTTTATTCTGTCGATAATCTTTTTGTCGCACAAAAGTTGTTAATTTCTAAGAAGTCCAATAGTGCCCTGAGGCTTTTTTGCCTTGTGTTATTCTAAGAATTTTGTATTTTCAGCTCTTACATTTACGTCTTTAATCCATTTAGAGTAAATTTTTAAATATGGGGTTAGGTTAGGGTCCAACTTCATTCTTTTACATGTAGATATCCAGCTTTCCCAGGGCCATCTACTGAGAAAACTGCCTTCATGCCAGCATTGTACTGTTTTGGTTACTGTGGGTTTGTAGTGAGTTTTGCAATCAGGAAGCATGAGTCCTTCAACTATGTTCTTTTTCAAGGTTGTCTTGGCTACTTGGGATCCCTTAAAATTCCATATGAATTTTAGAATGGATTTTTCTGTTTCCGTAAAAACATTATTGGGGTTTTGAGGGATTCCATTGAATCTTGGATGGCTTTAAGTAGTATTGACATCTTCAAAATACTGAGTTTTATATTATATGAACTTGGGCAGTCTTTGTATTTATGTCTTTACTTTCAGCCATGTTTCATTGTATGTCTTTCATCTCCTTGGTTAATTCCTAAGTATTTTATTTTTTGATGTCACTGTAAATGGAATTTGAATTAAAAAAATTCTCTGGATTGTTCATTTTACATACTTTTTAAGGGAATTAAATATATTGTACTTAAATTACTACCTGGGTTTCTTTTTGGCATAAACAACCAAGGAATGTAAAGTAACCTCCATAGACCACGGACTGTTGACACATACTACCGTGTAGTTAATGTTTACACTACTCCAAAGGTTCAAAAAGGTTGAGAAGTTTGCAATCTAGGGTCTTGGCGCTAATAAAGTTTGAATTCAAACTCTGCACTATGGTAAAACTGTTATGCATTCCGACACAAAATGTCTCAGGAAAACCAGAGCCAACTACTCAGAACAGGGGTGTTGTGCTAAGGGTGGACACAGGGACTGGATAGGTGCTACGATTACCCACTCATAAATTCATAAAAACAAATCAAGGCTTCTTCCGCTTCCGGCACGCCCCCCCCCCCCCCCCCCCCCCCCCCCCCCGCCAAACTTGTACAAAGGGGAAGCTCCTTGCAACATCAGAGCACGGATTTGGAAACCAATTTGGTACATTACTTCGGGAAACGAGGCTGGCGGGACGAGCAGTAACAACGGAAATGCACTTCCCAAGGGTCTCTCCAAGCTTTCTGGGCAGCCTGAACTCTCCGCCAGCAACTCAGTACAGACCTGGCCCGACGACGGGTCCTTAGAAGGCACAAACTGTCCCCTCTGCTCGTGCCGGGCGGGGTGGGGGGGGGCGGTGTTAAATTCCGCAGTGCGGAAGTGACTGGGGTTCTGCCTCTGAAACCGACTCCCATTCTACACTGAAAGCTGGGCTTCCGACAACTATGGCAGGTCAGCAGGAGCGAGAAAGCCGCACAACCCTAGCACGCGCCCAGGCTCATTTCCAGAAGGGCGAATACGCGGAGGCCGAGACGTTGTATTCCGCTTACATTCACCAGTGCGCCTGTGCAGCTTCTGCCGGAGCGCCTCCCGGGAGGTAACTATCGCGAGAAGTGCGGGCAGCTGTGTCTTCGCGAGGTCGGTGGGCTGGGGTTTTGCAGAGTCTTTCCTCTGCAACCTGAGCACAGGGCTGCAGAACTGAAGGGCAGGTGCTTGTTTCTCAGAAAGGCGGTGAGGGGGAGTGCTCTGGAGGGCAGGCCCTGCGCAGCGCTTAGAGACACCCAGGGGGCGTCGGGACTCGGGCTCCTCGGCTGCCTTTCACCTTAGTGTTCCGCTCTCACTTCACTCTCGATCAAGGGATCAGGTCCGGTAGGGCTTTTCCACCCGATCTTTTAACAGTGGGATGGATAGCCGAGACCTGGTGTAGGGGGGTGCCGGGAACATGGCTGGGCAGTGCTGAGATATGCCACATTTTCACTGCAAGGGTGTTTTGTTTTTCACGTATTATGAAAACATTTTAAATATATGGGACATAGTATAATGAACCTCTAGATAACCATGATTCAGCTTCAGCATTATCATTTTACATACACCTCAAATTATTTATCTGTGGATGTTTCAAATGTATTTCTGAGTATGAAGGATTCTTAAAAAGACATAACCACAATATCATCTCATAATTTGTCAATATCAAATATCTAGTAAGTGTTGGAACTTTACTGATTGATCAATAAAGTTTTTTTTTCCCCATTTATTGACTTCAGAGAGAGACAGGGAGGGGCATAGGGAGAGAGAGTGAGAAAAATCAATTTGTTTTTCCACTTATTTATGCATTCACTTGGTTGATTCTTGTATGTGCCCTGACGGGAGATTGAACCCACAACCTTGGCTGTCAGGACCACGCTCTAACCAACTAACCTACCTGGCCAGGGCAATAAAGTTCTTTTTGTTTTGTTGTTTGGTTGGTTTGTTTTAATCAGGTGGTTCACGTCAGGATGCACATCAGGTCTCTTACTAATCTATAGGCTCACCTTCTTTTTCCCTTTTGTGAACCCTGAGGATGAAGACACCTGCTAAGAAGGGCTCCTGGTGGATAAGTGGACTCAAAACAAACAAACAAACAAACAAACAAACAGCCCCCCTCCCCTAAAACCCTCGCAGACATCTTTACACAGGGGTCTCCTGCACACTGCGCTTCAGGAAGAGGTCAGCACTGAACTGCCTGCCTGCATGGTATTTCTGCCATCTGAGCCCCTTTCCTGGAATCCTATTCGATCAGTAGGACTCAGGCTTTCCCCATCAACTGGCGATGCGATGCTCTGACCAACCCGAGTGGCCCTATTCTGACCAATGAGGTCAGTGTCTTTTGGGCCCAACCGCGAGGGTTTGGAGTCCTCCTCTGCATGAGGGCAGACCAGTCAGGGAACAGGGGCAGGGACTTACAGCCATATTAGCCTGTTCCCCTCTGGCTCTGTGAGTGCGCTTTCCCTGGCCTTGGAATGTTGTGTTTCGCTGGCTGAGCTGAAACACTGAAGAGGTCTCTGCAGAGCAGACCAGCCGCAGGGAAAAGCGGACCATGCAGGAGCCGGCCATCCGTGCCCTGGGCTGCCTGTTAGCTGTGCTGTCCTCGTTGCTGTGCTGCAATCACAGCTGCGCTGTTTCGCGCTGAAGAAAGTTTCCTTCCGCACCACATTGCAAACTGGGGATTCCTGTTGGCGTTGAATTGGAAGCAATGACCCTTGGTTGACACCTTGTAGTTTGGTGATGGACCACGTCCTGTGTCCTGAGAGTTACCCATATGTGGGACTTGCGGGACCCACCCCCTGATGTTATTTAACAGTCCTCTGTCTCCCACATTGCTCACAAGTTGGTAGTTGCATCGTGGGGTTTGATTCAGTTCAGTTTCAGTATGGCAAGAACCTTTATAGGCGGTGTGTACGTCTACCAGAAAACAGGTAGTTTCTGGCTGTCTGTCTATTTGTGATGTTAGCAACCTCACCTTCTAACACCAGCTCGCCCACAGCTGCCTCAGTTTATGCCTGAATGTACAGCATTCACTAGTCCGAATTTTGCCGTAGTTGTTCAGGATGACATGGAGAGGCCAGGACAAGAAAACAGAGAACAGACAGGTTGAATGAACAGCTTTTTTTGACAGTTTGAGTTGTCTGCCCCAACACCTTCTTCTTCCCTCAAGGATTTTTTTTTTCTTGAGAAGATGCCAGCTTGTCTTTTGTGTGTGACTTAAGATTTGCCTCTGTTAACTCCATATGTATTAAGCCAGGAAAATGGCTTTCTCTTTCAATGATACACCAGAATAACAGTTAATCGAAGTTTCTGAATACAAGAAGATGGTACCACCTACCCCCAAAATAATTAGTAAACACAGAAAACATAGTTTTTTATTCTTGCTTCAAGCTCCAAGAACAGACTTACCTTGTAGGTTTCAAACAGGATCCATCAGCAGCAAGCGTATCGATGCCATCTAGTCTTGTTCCTCCTCCTCTGTGCACATCTGAGCCTCAGAGCACACTGTGCGTCGGTAGGAAATGCCATCTCTGCCCCTGCCTAGTTTAAGAAGGAACATCTGCGTGGTTTAGTAGAAGGGAGCGCCGTGTGCTTGGATTCCAGCACTGGCTCTGCCGGGTCGTTTGTCCCTCCCTCAGCCTCAGTGTCTGGTCTGTGAAGTGAGCCTTCGGTTGCCCTGGAGTTCTGAAATTCTTCTAGGAACCCATGGATTGAAACTGAATTCTCTGACTTTTTCCTTTACATGTATCTTTTAGAGTTTAGATTTATTTTAAAAATCTTGGGTCACTGAGTCATTTTGAAATAGTATTTGCAAACTTTGAATGCCTTTCACTCTGAATGGTTTAATAACATTTTCTTTTACTATCCAAAAGTACAGTGTTAGCTAGAACCCAATTTCCAAATGTTTTTTCTTTGCTAAAGTTAGCAAGTGCTAAAAATCCACATCTGGATTAGGTAATCTGGTTAAATTACATTACCATAAATACTATTATTACAAAAATCTCAGCATTACAGAAAAAAACTTGGGCCATGTCTTTAAAATAGGACACAACTTCCACATGAAAAGAAGGCTTTTAGAATTTGTTGTAACGAGATCTAACTCTAAATCAAACATTCTAAGATCCTCTGAATATAAGAAATTTATAACAAAGCTTTAAAGCCTAGAAATGCAATGACTAAAACTTTCCTGGACTCCTGAGGCTGCATTTCCCCCTAAACTCTTTGCAGGGTAGCAGTTAACCTGGTGTCATAGCAGATGGGTGAGGGGAGTGAGCCCTCTTGTTCTCTCCCTTGTCACAGTGGCGCCAGTCACATCCAGAAGCCTCTCTCAGCCCCAGCCCGTGGAAACAGGCGTTTTCTAAAACTGCAGTGGTTCCTCTCCATCATTAGCAAACTTGGACTTGCAGGAGACCCCTAGGCTGTGAGTACTGCTCAGGGCAGCAGTAGTTACAGTCCCTGTCTGACATGTCAAGGATGAAGATTAAGGGAGGCAGAAATATTTTCTGAGGACTGTGGGGTGTAGCAAAGGAATGACAGATGAGTTTAGGCTGCAGTTCTCCGGTTTGGTTCACATTTGAGAATCCCTTTGGAATAAAATAAAGAGAAACAGAATCATCTCTGACCCGGAGCAGAGCCCCTGTATGTTGTCTGTGCAGAGGATTTGTGCGGCAGGGGCTGGGTGGAGGGGGCGGGATAGGAGGCTGTAGAACCTCTTGGGCTGGTGGTTGTCAGAGCGGCCTGGAGCCCTCAGAAGCAGAGCCGATTCTGCACACAGGAGCCAAAGGGGACCGGAGCCTTGCTCTTCCAGTAGGAAGCCAGCCTGGCCTCCGCAGGACCTCAGCCCAACTGGAAGGAGCATGGTGCTCTCCCCAGAAAGCGCTCCCTGGGGATCTGCATGTTGACTTTCCCCTTAGGGTTAACTTTGATTTCTTTATTGGTAGAAAGTGATTTCAGAACTCATTGTTGTGGGATCACTTAAACTTTTGAGAATAAAATTGACGATTCACTTTGTGACATGTTCAGAGCAGACTGGAACTTGGGGCTGGCTTCCCCTCCTTGCTCAGCCTGAGTCTGATCAGTCGTCTTTGCCCAGCTGGCAAGCGCTTAGAAAATGAGCAGTGATTCTGATACTGTATTCAGCCAAACCAGCTGGCAAGGAGCAGGGGCTTTGAGCACACTAGGAAGTGAATATGCTCTCCTGATTGACGTTGTGTGCTGTACACAAGTAGACAACGGGATTAAACAAAACTCGATCCACTGCTTTAATTGCTCTGCCCTTCCTTCCTTCAGCTTGGCTTCTCAGCGTGGACGCTGCATGCTGTAGACCATGAGGTTGGGCAACATCCCAAAGAGAACGAAAGTGGAAGCGGGAGGCATTTGGTGACGCGGAGTGTTTAATGTGGACTTTTTGTTCACAGCGAATGCAGCCCTGAGGACTTGGCCACCGCGTATAACAACCGGGGACAAATCAAGTACTTCAGGGTCGACTTTGATGAAGCCGTGGGTGACTACACCTCCGCCATAGAAGTCCAGCCCAGTTTTGAAGTTCCGTATTACAACAGAGGGTTGATACTGTACAGGCTGGGTAAGAATGTTTTCCCCCTTTGTCTTTGATTATTACATCCGCTGAATTTAGAGCTCTGGAATGTTGTAAAATTAATGCAGTGCTCATAAAGGCTTAAAAGTGATGTGAAATTTAGGTTTAGAGCCGGGAACAACGGAGTTGTTCTTGGGCTTTGGAAGGGCATGGCAGACCACAGCGGAGTGCAGGGGTGGGAATTGGACGAGGGCCTGCACTGAGGGAGGGTGGCCCATTCCTGTCTGCCTTTACGTGCCCAACCGCAAACCGAGGCTGATGCTGATGATCGCCTGTGAAACTTCCCTGAGTTAAAATCTTTGAAGGCACACGAGGCGATGTGAAGTGAAGGAGTTTTAGATCCTTGGCATCAAGGGAGCGTGGGTACTGTTTTATATTTAAAGTGTTAGAAAGAATTATTTCCTCTTTCCTAATTTTACTGTAATTATCTAAAATAGGTGATGTAATTTAGTTGAAATGCCATGATGATTTATGCAATTTACCTGCTAAATCTCAATAAGTAAGCCCTTAGCTAATTTTAAATATATTGTTCTGTAAGGGCGGACAAAATTACTTTGATATAGGTGCCCCTATATCATTATTAAGAGAAAAAAATTCCTTCAGTAGGAGTGGTTGAAAGCTCATGAATATAAAAGCAAAAGTCTGTGTATCCAAACTTGGCTATGAATTATGTAAGGAAATACTCAGTTTCTTTTCTCTTTTCCATTTTTTTTGGATTCTGGTGCAGGGTACTTCGATGATGCTTTGGAAGACTTCAAGAAAGTATTAGACTTAAATCCTGGATTTCAAGATGCTATTTTGAGCTTAAAACAGACTATGCTAGACAAAGAAGAAAAACAAAGAAGAAATGATTGAAAACTTTAACTTTGAAATATTAATCCATGATCCTTATATGTGGCATCTCATTGTCTCTAATTTAAAGTAGGTATTGAGCTATTTTGATTTATATTTAAGATAAAGAGGTTCATACATTAGCCCTGAAAGTTAAATAACTGATTGAAGGTAGTTTTAGATTTAGTATTTATATTAAATAGGTGTGCTTTTGATAAAGTGTCAATAACTCGTAATGTATAATTGTATATTATTACAGTAAAATATTAAAAGAAATGTGTGGTGTTGCAGTAAAACAATTTTTTTGCTATATTTTTATTCCTAATTTTTAAAAAGATTTTTTAAATTTATTTTTAGAGAGTGAGGGGAAGGGAGGGAGGAAAAAAAGGAGAGAAACATCAGCTACCCCTTGTCTGTGCCCTGACCAGGGACCGAACTCTCCCTCCTGACCGAGTTGGAACTGGAGAGCTCTGGCTTGGCAGGACGACACCCACCCAACTGAGTCACATCAGTCAGGGCTCCAGTTTTTTACTTAAAAAAATTTACATCTATAGAAACGTTGAAGTAGAATATAGTAAACACCTATAAACTCTTCACTTAGATTCACCAGTTGTCAACATTGTGTCACATCTGCTTTTTCTCTGTAATTGAATGTATAAAATTTCGCCGAACCATGTGAAAATAGGTTGCAGACACCATGGTGCTTTACCACTAACAACTTTAGCCTGCATCTTCTAAGAATAGAGACATTCCTCTTTCTAGCCACAATACCATTATAATACCTAATAAAATTAACAGTCCTGCAGTATCATCCCCACCCAGCCCCTATTCTGACTTTCCCAATTGTTTCCAAAATGCATTGTGTCAATTTTTATTCCTGGATCTGGAGTCCATCAAATTACATTGCATTTTGCTGTGTCTGTTGGGGTTCTTTTAATCCAGAACAGGCTCCAGCCTGTTCTCTCCCTGTGGCATTTGCTCTGAGAGCAAAGCTATTTGGCATAGCTGGGCGAGGAAGATGCAGCGTGTGGGGTCCGAAATAAATGAACATCCTACCTGAGAGCGATTTGAAAGAATTCAGCTCACAGCGATTTTCTCTATAAATCGCTGATAAGGTAGGTTAGGATTTAAATATCAAGTATTATTTTCTGTCTGCAGAATTATTGTCGTTATCAACATTTATTAATGATAAAACTTACTGTCTTTGTCAGCATTTAGTGAACACTCACTATAAGACCGCTCATATCATGAATTGGGAGCGCGGTGGGGTGGGTAGAGGGGCAAGGAACTGATGATGAAAAGCACCGAGTAAATATACCGTTTAAAAAATCAGTGTGACTTGGGTGCTGCCAACAAATGATTAGGTTATGATGAAGCGTTTAGAACTGGGAAGCAGTTGGAGGGAGAGCAAGCCAAAGCCAGTGTCTCATCTACATTTTTTTTTTTTTATTTTTATTGTTGCGGTTTGGCTTTCAGGGATATAGATCCTGCACCTTGGGATCTCCCAAACGGTTTATTATTGCTGTGGAAGAACCATTGCGGCGTGGAAATTACCTAGTTGGGAGAAAGGCACTGAGTAGCTTCCGGGGCTTTCTCAGATGCGCCTGCCATCAGCCGTCAGCCTGAACAGTTTAGTTGTTTTTTTTTTTTTTTTTTCATTTTCTGAGTTTAGGTGATCTCATGAAGCAGAAGTAATCACCCAGCTAGTAGTTAATAATACATAATATCTGGCAAAATATATGGAGAATTTGGGCTGCAGGTGAGTGAATATTAAAAGGAAATGAAGTTTGAAAGGAAACGAAAAGTCTCCATATTTCTGGAATTATTCACATTTTCCAAAATGACTTTCCGTTAGTTGGAAATGTCTTTAAAAGAATGTATAAAGTTGCATTTAAATATACAAAAATCCCTCTTAAGAAAACTTTTATTTAAAAAGCAAGGTCCCTAGACCTTGGGAGAGCTTCAAGCCGTTCTACCCAGAAGATCAAATACCTAAATAATGCTTCAATAACTTTATTTTCTCTTGGCTCATGTTCTCTTTTCTTTGCTCTTGACTGGGATCAGGTATAATATGGAAAAAAAAACTTGTTAAATTTCATTTGGTTTGTTGGATTTTTTATTCAGTGTTTCTCCATCCTTTATCAGAAAAAAAATTCAGTGAAGTTCACAATCAGCACTTCCTGATTAGAACCCAGACACGTATTTGTTATTTTTGTCTCAAGTTACTGGAAATAACGAAGGGATGATGTATTTTCATCGTTTATCGTCTACAAAACTTTAGGCATTTCACATTCAGATTCTAAATTTCTGACTGAGATATATGCTTTAAAGACATTCTTCTGTGTTTGCTAGTGTTCAGGTTGTCCATATTTCTCTTTTCTGCTAGAAAAATAGCCAAAGTGTATTGTTTTCTAGCTTTTCTCTCAGCAAATACAAGGTGGAAAATTCTGGTTTGTTATACGCTTTGTCTTTCAAGAAGTGAGAGACTAAATGGATGTAAGTTGCTTTTGAGCTTAGAAAATTTCTCTTAACTCTTAAGCATGCAGCTGTTTTTTGCCTGTGAAATCTGGAGCTGAATAAAGCCAATCGATTGACTTGGTGATAGTAAACTATTGTCCAGCTGTTGAGACAGCAAACTACGTTTCCAGGTCGGCTTTTAGTCAATTGTCTAACTGCCTTTTTCTGTGCCTTTCTTGGTTTTTCTGTGTTCACCGGCCTCTCTGCCCTCCCCACAATATGCTTGGTCTTGGCCCCCAGCCAGTTCGCAGGTCTTGTCTTTCTCGGTGGGCAGAACATGTTTCAACTCTGCCACCCAGGGCGAGTCGATTCAGCACTTACACTGATACTCATCCCAACAGCAAATTTAACTCTAAGTTTCAAATAATTAAGCCCATCCCAACATCAAATTTAACTCTTAAGTTTCAAATAATTAAGCTCATCTCTTGCTTAATAATTTAATTTGTCCCTGAAAATACTTATGCTAAGTGAAAAGCTATTAAGTGAAAAAATGCTCCCAATAACTTTTAGTTGGAAAAATGATGAATTTCATTTAGCCCAAGGTACCCAAATACCTTTATACAGACGTAAAAATAGATCAATTGGGCAATGAAAACAGTTATATATAAGTAATAACTATTTGAAATTTTAATACTTATAATAGTCACATAAACTATAATGGCATGAATGTTTATTCATCTTTTTCTTCTTTCATTACCGTTAAAAAAGCTTTACTGAGGTATCATTCACATACATGCAGTCCCCCATGTAAAATGTGTAATACAATGGTTTTAAATAAATGCAGTTTCCGCACCATTTTTAAAACTAAATATGCAAGTTTTGGGGTCTCGTGTTCTTCTTGCATGCAAAGTGTATTTAATGAAGTTATTCTGGGAAAGTTATATGCTGAATGCGGGAGCGCCTCAGAACACCTGCATACGTACACACACATTGGGAAGGGTCCCCAAACAGGCTGCCTCCTGGGGTTTCACCGCAATAAGCACGTG
Source organism: Anoura caudifer (assembly GCA_004027475.1). Lineage (NCBI taxonomy): Eukaryota > Metazoa > Chordata > Mammalia > Chiroptera > Phyllostomidae > Anoura > Anoura caudifer. The sequence goes on from PVKU01006811.1 coordinate 80,822, forward strand.
GCTCCAGTCGGGCTCACGTGGTGTGCTCTGGTTAGAAACTGGGGTTCAGTGCATGGGAGCGCCCACCTCTTTCTGAAGCCATGATGTTGTGATAGTTCTTCTTGTGGTGTCTTTATTTAGTGCGTTTGAACAAACAGGTTGTCGTTTATGAAACGAATTATCGACCAACACATGTGAAGAACTAATCGAGCAGTTGACGATGAGAGCTAAGTGTGTAGTTTTTAATAGCTTCTGGATAAAGTTACATTTTGGGGTGTTCTATATTTTTAAAAAACACGACAGTAAATAACGGAACAGACTCCAGTTTAAAGTGGCATTCAGTCAGAAAGAGCAGATTTGTTAAATACCACATCTCGTGTTAGGGGTCATCAAAAGACCATTTCATTCGTTACAAAAAGGGAAAGAAAGATGAGACACAATTTAATATTTTTTGGAAAAAGAAAGCAATTGGTAAGATTTTTAAAAATATAGCTTATTCTTTTTAAAACCAGAAGAGGATAAAGTACACATCAATGTAGCAAAAGACAAATGATTAAAAAAGAAACCTGCAAGGAAGTCCCAAAAGAGAAATGATGACCTGTGAAAATGCATGTAACAGAGTGAAATAACACAGAAGTGTAATCCCGATCTGTCAGCATCTAATTATGCATGCAACAGCAGCGAAGAAGCTCTTGTTTTTCACAGAGGAGGAAGCCAAAGCTAAGAAATTCAGTAATGTGCCCAAAGTTATGTCCCAAGTCCAAATAAAGATTAGAAACTGCAGTTAGTATCAACTGATTTTTTTTTTTTGCTAGCATCCATTCAAAGCAGATAAGCATTTTTTTTTTCTTTTTGGTCCTAATACAAAGTTTAAATTGTCCATAAAATGTTTTAGTGTCCATCAAGATGAATGTCAAAATAATATTACAGTACATTTAGTTTTTATAATGGAACATAATTGCAATTCCAGAATTGTTTATTGGTGGTTTTCCTTCCTGACTGAAAGCAGACAGGAAAGATGGTGAAAAGTAGATTCATATTAAGAGCAAATTGCATTTGGAAAATTGAAAGCCACAGCTGCCAATATGTAAATTTGCATCTTACGTCAAGAAAGGTATCCAACATTCATAAACAAGGCAAAGGGAGGAATGCACTTCCTTTCAATATTATAAGACCAGAGCCTAACAGAGCCACCCAGGGAGGATTTCGTTCTCTGGTCTTTCTCCGATTTCTGTTTACGCTTGATTAGGGCCCAGGATCTGGAAATGACAGGTAACTGGTGGAGTTTTGCCCAGATGAGAAGCAAATGACTTTTGTCTGGTAGAAACAGTAACCCTGAGGATTATGGTTTTATCGTCCTGGAGGACTTTGGCCAGTTTTGCTTCTAACCTGGTAAGTTCATTCCCCATTTTTCCTTCATTGCCCATCAACACGCAGCTCCCAGACGCTCTCTTGCCTTCCCTGGTGGTTCTCTTCTTCATGAGTTAAATCAGCGTTCATCATGTGTTCATTCTGCTTTCTCACGAGTCCTGCCCAACTCAAAAAAAAAAAATGTGTATTTTGACACATCTACGGAGAAAACTTTAATAGAGTTTATTATTAATGTAGTCAGTTATTTCTTGCAGGAATAAGGAAGCAGGTGACTGAGGAGTTTCTGCTGCCTATTGATTTAAAATGTTCAATAACTGGTTCAGATTATATGGAGGTCTGATTGAGCTCTGACTGGAGAGAAGCATAGGGGAGGCCATATCCTTAAATTAAAACACATGTAAGCACTTTTAAAAGTCGGCAAGGACTGCCGAGGAATATACTTACTGTAAAAAGTGAAAGTTCCCTGGTCTCACTCTTGGGTGGGGGTAACTGCTGTTAAGATACTCCTATCCTTCTAGACCTTTTCCTGTGCACAAATACATACACACATGTATGCAGGTACGTGCATAGAATTGTGGTCTACATATCATTAGTAACTTAAATCATTTATTATCTTGGGCACTCTTCTATGTAAGAACGTAGAAATCTACTTCATTCTGCTTAGTCTCATGATTTTTAAAACCACATTAGAAATGCTTGCCAAATTTTTGTTATAAAATTATTCAAGCATACGGTGATGAAAATTAAAACAGGGCAGGAGCGATGAATGAAGAACGAGACCCCCCTCCACCTCCACATTCCCCTCCAGAACGAACCGCTTTTAACTAGAGCAACTGGACTCAAAGGGTTAAACGGCTCATTTCCCTGTTCCCACTGGGCACATCTTTAAAAAATTAGTTTTCATTCCTCTCACCACCTTTGTGGCTCTATGCCCTCTAGGCAGTTTTGACCGGTTTGTACCAAGAATACCTCTGAATAAGACCCACATTGATTTGAGCCTATTTCCACCTCATTAGAGTGCTCTTTTTAAGATTACGGAGTGGCTATAACACACGCTTAAAACGTCCCTCACTGAGCTCGTGGGCCCCCTCTCTGCTGATGGTGTCACCAACCTCCGGCTTCTTGGACAAGACCCCTTCCGCCCGGTCCCCAGCCATGGATGCGTGGGTCTGGACCTCAGCACAGACCCAGAGTCCAGCAACTTCCACCTTCCACTCTGCACCCCAGGCCCAGATGTTGCTCCCTCTTTTTCTGCAGGTCTCCTAATGAGTCCCCTGCCTGGGTCCTCGCCCCCCAGGTCTGTTTCAACACAGCCATGAGAGTAGGGGTTGGAAAGAGGCAGGGGGCTCTCTCAGCACCGGGAGTGAGAAGCAGAGTTCTCACAAAGGCCTGCGTGGAGAACTTGGCACTGGCTGTGCCTGCCCTGCACCCCTCCCCTATGGCTGGGCCCACCCTGCCTTCAGGCCCCTGCCTGTCTGTCACCTTAAGGTGGCCCTCCTTTGACCGCCTTCTTTAAAACTGCAAATTCTGAGCATACCCATCACCTCATTTTCTCTTTCTCTCTTTGCCCACATCCTGTGCTCCCGTGTCTGCCCGTCCCCTCTGCCCTGGAAGGCGTGCTGGGTCAGGGCGGGATTTTTGTCTGTTTTGTTCTCTTCTGTGTCCACAGTGCCTAGAGCAGTGGACGGCATTCAGAAGGGCCTCAAAGATGTCGAATGAATATATGAATTAGTTGTTAAACCCGCTCTTTGACTTGCTGTTCAGATTCTGCGGATTTATCTCCAGCTATTAAGTGTGGCATGGATAAGTGTTCGATCCCTTGTTTTTCAGTTGATCTTGAGAGTATGGCCTGATTTATAGTTCAGTTTCCATTTTATTTAAGTCAGTCCCTGATTTACTGTTCTGTTTTAATTTAAAGAAAGAAAGTCAAGGTCGAATTTAGCAGGGACGATATGTTTTAATGGGGCTTTAGAACACATACCTGTAAGGAGTGGAATCATGTCCCCAAAAGGCATGTTGAAGTCTTAACCACCAGTACTTCAAGAGGTGACCCCTTTAGGGATGGGTTGCTGCAGATGCCATTACTTAAGATACGCTCATACTGGAGTAGGGTGGGGCCTCAACTCAGTACGTCTGGTGTCCTTTCATGACATCACGTAACATGACTGGTGTCCTTTAAGAAGGAAATTTGGACACAGACATGAGGGAAGACGCTGTGTGGAGACGGAAGCAGAGCTTGGAGTGATGCCACCACAAGCCAAGGGACACTGGGGCCACCAGGAGCTGGAAGACATGAGGAAGGATCAGGCCCCGGAGGCCTAGGAGGGAGCCTGGCCCTGCCGCTACCTCAATTTCAGATGGCCCGTCTCCAGAACTGCGAGAGAGTACATTTCCATTCTTCCCAACCACCCACTCTGCGGTCCTTTGTGATGGCAGCCTGAGGAAACGAAGACGGTATCCAATAGATAGTTCCATTTCCAAAGGAGAGACCTTCCATGCACATGCTGTTGCGTTCACGCACCCACAAGTGCAGCTCCGCGGAAAAGGAGGAGGACATTTTGTTAGAATAGGTCTAAAGATTCCCAAGGGAGGGCTCTTACTGCCTTATTTGGTCATGACCCTGGGGCCAGGGCGGGGCTTGTGACAAAGCACCCTATGAGGCGTGCTGGTTTGCTCTGGCTGCCTGCTGAGAACTTCGTCACCACCCTGTGGGCCTTCAAGACTCTCAACTCTTGGAAGACTGAAGCTCCTTTGGCTGGAGATGGGAAAGGAAAAGTGGGAGTCACTTCAGGCTGCCAAACAACAAGCCATTATAACAAGCCAGGTGAGACGCCATCCAAGTTGGCTGAACAGGCAGTATTGGGAGCTGTCAGTGGGGCCCGCAAAGTAAGAATCGTTTCCATTACGAAGACCAGCTGCCAGTAGACTTATTGGAATTGGAGCAGCTTCTTGAATGGGGAGGGGGGTGGAGGGAATGGAGTGAGGTGCCTGCATGTGGAGCCCCGAGCTTCCATCTGTCACTGATGTCAGCGCGGGATGGTGGCGGCAATGGCCAGCGTCCACTGCTCTACCCTTGTGATTCTCACTCCCACCTCCCGGCCTCTGCTCAAGGTGTTCTCTCCCAGAATGCCCTCGTTCCCTCTCTTCTATAAGTCACGCCTATTCTCCGAGTCCAACAACCACCATTAACCCTTCGCTGACAATGTCAGGCCAAACTCATTTTTCTTCTTTGCCAAGTTTCCATTATGGTCCAGATGGAGCCCCTTTGCCACTGAATGTGGGCCATAGGCCAGCAGCATTGGCATCACCTGGGAGCTTGTTATGAATGCAGACTCTCAGCCCAATGCCAGACCCACTGAAAGAGAATTTGCATTTCCATGAGCTCCCCCGGTGGTCCATCTGCATACTGAGGTGTGGGAAGCACTGGTCTGAGGCTCTGGTTCTCACGGTGTGGTCCGCGGACCAGCAGCACCAGCATCACCTGGGAACTTGTCAGATGCAGCATCTGGGCCTGACCCAGAGCCACTGAACTTGACTCCCTGGGGGTGGGGCCCGGGCTTCCGTGTTTAAGGAGGCCTCCAGGAGACTCCGATGCATATTTGAGCTTGAGAACCACTTGTCTGTATCATTTGGCAAAGTATCTAGTTATGGTCTTCATTTCCTTTGTCCCTGCCTTCAAGCTGGGGACCCCGAGGTCAGGAGCATGTCTGTGTGTGTCCCTGGCACTGAGCCCAGGTCTAAATAAGCATGGGGTGGCTGATGTGCAGGGTAACAAATCAGCGCTTCCTCCCTGTGGTCTGTTTGATTCTATTCAAGCATGTGGGCAGGGAGATGGGGAGAGAACCGGGCAGAGGCAGGGACATTTCCCTTGTTTCTTGGGGGCAGCATCATGTTTCCGCTCTTAAATGGGAGACTGAATCAGTCTCATGTAACTTCGTGTAATAGGTGATACTGAGTTACCACGTTGGGGCCTGACTTGATTGAGACTTCTGTTTCCAATAGTTTTATGTGGGTTTTCCTTCCAGGGGGAAAAAAAATTCACTGCTACGGAGCAAATAAGCAATGCTGGTGAACTGTTCCTTTTGCTGGATCAGTAAGTCCTTCATCTGGGCAAGTGGCAGTGGCTAGCTCTGCTGGCTAACGGTGCCAGCGAGAAGGATTTTCAGACATGACGAATGGAGAGCCTCCTCAGGCTTCCTCCTCACAGCTCTCATAAAACATCACTTTGCTCCATCATCATCAATTAACGCCGCAGCCAGCGGTCCCGGCTGGGCTGGGAGCGGAATGTTCTTGCCTTAAGTGCTCTTCCTCCTCTGGCTGGCTGCTGGCTTTCAGATTTCTAGACATAATTCCTTTTGAATTGCTTGTGGGCATGTAATTTTCATTGGTATCATGTGACATGTGAGCTGGAAGGCACTTGAAGCATCATCTATTCCTTTATTTTTAATTGATTTATTACTATTTATTTAAAAGAACTTTACTTTTAGAGAAGTGTTAGGTTTACAACAGAAGTGAGAGGAAGCACAGAGATTGGGCATGCGTCCTCTAGCCGCACACATGCACAGCCTCCCTCAGTGTCAATGTCACTCACCTGAATGGTACTTTTTTTTTTTAAAACCCAGGACGAACCGCTGTTGACATACCGCACTCAACCAAAGTCCATAGTTTCCATTAGGGTCCACTCTCGGTGTTACACATGCTATGGGTTTGGTTGACACACAGGAAGTACATTCCCATACATCCTATGGGACTGTATGATGACATATATCCATTGCTATAATATCATACAGAGTAATGTCACTGCCCTAAAAATCCTGTATTCTGTGGCTATTCATCACTCCTACCCCATACTCCTTTATTGTCAGGTTTACAGGTTGGACCTGCCCTCTGAACTCTCAGTTTAAGAATACCAGTGACTTCTAGTTAGTGAAGCACCTCAGTTTATACTTATTTCCATGAGTCCTGACACCAAATCTTGAGCTGCTTCAAGATCTAATTTTTCACCCGGACCATCCTCCAGAATGGGAGCCCCACAGGCCCAGGCTGTGATGGATCACGCCGAGGCCCAGAAACCTAGTGCAGAGAAGCACTGGGTATACACCCCAAAAGCATACCCCTGAGCAGAGAGAATGTGCCACAGCGCAGGTGAGCTGGGGGCTGCAGGGAAGGAAGTCGGGATGAAGAGCTTCGGGAGGGAAGAGGAGATGGATGGGGCGTGTAGACCCAATGGTGAACACTGGTTAGAATTTGACCTGTGAGTGCGGGAAGAGAATGGTAAATTCATACAGAGCCCAAGAGACAGAGGGAGGCAAGCTATGGGGAGTGGGATTGGGGGTGAGTTAGAGAAACTTCCAGTAAGTTATACGCCTGCTGTTTTCCACGTGTTCTCCTTTCAGCCTCCTGATATTCCTGCTAAAGGCACATTGTTTCTATTTTACCAAAAGGGATGGGTTCTGACTTAAACTAGCCTCAAACTAGACCGGAGTCAAAGTGCGCGGAGAGTCCCAGGTCCGTTTTTTCCTTGTACCTAAGCTTCTGTTGGGGTGTCCAACTTGTCCCAGTTTGCCCAGGACTTTCCTGGTTGAGACTGGCATTCCGACATCAGTTGGGATTAACCCAGCTCCTCCCTCTCTTTGCTCCCTGCCGCCCCCTCCACCCCCCCAGCCGGGGAACAGTGTTCTTGTCCAAAGCCACACTGGTCCCCCCAGGGCCCGAGTCAGGCCTGCTTTGCTCAGTTGATGGGCCCAGGCTTCAGGGCAGGCAGCTGGCTTCCTGGTTCTGAGGCAGAGATGGGGTGGAGCCCACAGCCCCAGGCTGGCTGTGTGGCCAGCCCTTGTCACACTGCATTTGACTGTGGGGCACTGGTCACCACCAGGAGAGTGCTGTCTGCCTCATCTTACTGTAGCCCAGATGGAGAGGTTGACACGCAGGAAGACAAGCGATTCAGCCACCAGGAAAGCCAGTGCCTGCTGTTTGGGCCTCAGGTCAAATTCAGGTGCAAGGATCAAAAACTTACCCAGAGTCAGCTCAAGTCCAAGTGGACTTCAGCTTAAGGGTACAAGTTTCATGGCAACCAAGAACAAGCTTCAAGAGCAGGCTTGGAAGGGGAGGGTGGGAGCGGCTGCCCAGCCAGCCCCCGCCGGCCCAGGCTCCCTTGTGTCTCGAGGGGCCCAGATCATGGCACTGGGTTTGAACCGACCATTAATGCAGACAGGCAGATCTAGAGGGGTGCTGCGCTTCTTGGGAGGAGAACTGGGGTGGAGGAGATTGCTTAGAGGGAATGGAACACTTTTCCAACCACAGAGTCTTTGAATTAGGACAACTCACCCGCAAACTTGCCACCGCCAAGCTGCGTTGTGGGTAGGGTGGAGCTTGCCGCTGTGGCTGGGTCAGGCTGGGGTCAGGAGGAAGCAAAGGAGAGAAGCACAGACTCGGAGAGCAGGAGACTCCCAGGAGGGGAAGGGAAGCGAGGACTTTGCCCCAGGCATGCAGCTCACCTCTCCACCAGGGAAGTCACCGCCAGGGTGGGGGATGGAGACAGGTAAGGGGTAGAGAGGTACTGGGCGTCATGGACGAAGGTGTGGGGAGTGAGGAAATAAGCCTTTCTCCTCCGCTTCAACAGTCCAGCTGCAGCAGCCTGGCTTCATGGCCGCCATCCACATGACAGGCCTGTTACACCTTCCGTTCCCCAGACTTACAGCCCTCTTCCCTTTCCAAGAAGGCGCTGGATTCCTTGCTGAGGTCTTTCTCACACTCCCCAGAGCTATTCTTCCTTCTCTGAGCACTTATGCCAACCGGTTATACCCACTACTTAGGGCTGTTGGCTTTTTAGAACAATTGGAATTTTAGCCGGTGAATACATGCAGATCCTATGTTCTTAGGGGCCCTTTAAGGGTCTCCTTCATACACATAAACTGTGTTCTTCTTTTTCTTTGAAGCCCTTGTTTCTAAAAAATCCTCATTATGCACAGGAGGCCCGAGGTCCTCAGTAGGGAGAAGCCAGCATCTTAAAGCTTTTATGGCCCAGCAGGGGCCAGGGCTACAGCCCCTCGCCCCCTCTTGGCCTGTGGAGCTAACCAACTATGATGCTCAGCCGGTTAACAAGAGGGACCACCCATTTCCAGAATGAGAAACATTGCCCCTTGGAGACCGCTGCCTGGGCCAGGAGGCAGAGCGTGGGCCGAGGTGAGGGCTCTGCCTGTTACAGCAGGACCTGGAAAGGCATAAAGCTCTAATTGGGCCTAACTGACCACTTTGCCCAGAGGCGGCTTCAGGACCTGCCAGGAAGGGCCCCATGACCATGGACCTACGTCAAGGGCCATGGGGTCACATGTGGAGGAAGAAAGAGCTGAGCCAAAGATAATCTCCAGCATCAGGGAGTGTTCTGTGAGCTCCCCAGAGGGGAGGTAGGTACTGAAGCCCTCAGGTGAAGACAGTCCCTTGCGCATCCCCGGAGAGCATGCTCGTGCGGAGGAGCGGGCACCTGGGCTGCCCCTGAGTGCTGCGCAAGACATGACCTGCTCCTGCTCCCACGGGCCAGGCACACTCGGGACACAGCGGGGCAGCTGTGTATCCTTCTTTTAGAAGGATAACCAGACTTGTTAAACTTCTTATAAAATGCCTTAAAATTAGCATCGCCAGACACCAGACAAGCTTGATGGGTGAGAGCCAGGGTGTGGCGGCCAAAGAGCCTTTCGGGCTCACCCAGGCCTGCATGCCAGGCCTCTTCAAGCAGGAGTGCCGCAGGCTGAGAGAACAGAAGGGGTCCCTGAGATGTGGCCGTGACATGCAGAGTGCCGTTTCGAGAGCTGCGCAGGAAGGTCAGTTCACAGTTAGGTCCGCACTTGAGGGAGGTCGGGTTCACGTGGCGCAATGGAGGGGAGAGATGGGGATGTTTATGGGCTGGACTTCTGAGTGTCACTGCTCTACAGTGTGGCAGGGGCTGGCTGTCCCCAGCTCCTCCCTCCTCCCCAGGAGAGCGCTGGCCTGAGCAACACCCACTAGGGTCCAAGTGCAGGCAGACTTGGGTCAGGCAGTGTGGCTACACCTGAGAAGAGACGTGGAGAAGAGTGGAGATAGTCTCATAGGAAGCCTATGAATTAGATGCGTTGTTTGCACTTTGAAAGTCTTCAGTGACCTTAGTGAGGCTTAGGTCCCCCTTTTGCAGAAAAGGTGGTGAGGCTCAAAGAAGAGAAATGCCCGGTCCGGTAACTGGCTACATGGAGCATCACCCAGCGCTCCAACTGACGCCAGGCTGCCTCTGCCACGCTTAATCTGGGTTGTTAGTTACCCTCTGTTGAACTTGACTTCTGGACATCGAGGCCAAGTCCCCAAGCAGTATGGGTGAGCCAGGTCTCTTCCAAAACACCCAGGAAGTACTTAGAGCCTGTGGCTCCCAGGGACTTGGTGCCATGTCCCCAAACAGTCTGTATAACTAGAGTCTAGGTTCCTGTTTGGCTCTTTCTGGTGCTTTGGGGGCTCACCTCTTTGGGTCCAGAAGTCACAGGCTTCCCCACTAGCCTCTTGACCAAGGAGGGGTACAGGACTCTCTCACCCTGGGAGACGGGGTGATAGTCTGCCTCCAACGGGTTCTTACTCCCTTTCCTGATGCTGCCAGGAGGATGTGGAGACAAACGAAGGGTGAGGCACTCTGGAGGAACCTTGTGTCCATCAGCATCTCCTGGCAGTCTGCCCTGGGACCCTCGCTACCCACGAGGAAGCCTGCACAGGGCCGGAGGCACTGCCGGGAAGTCAGGGACCATCCTGACCGAGAAATTGCCCTGAAGGGATGGAGAGCTCCTTTGATAGACTCAGGGGACTAAGATCCACTGGGAGATTGGGGCCCCACTTTAGGGGTCTTGCTCTGGCACAGGAGGGGTCCTTATGGAATCCCGGGCTATCACCTCTGGTAGGATGAGGGTTCCGGTTCTGCCCTCTCAGCTGCCAGCCGAGGGCACTTGCCCATTTACAGTGATGCTCCCCTGGGGGCTGTTGTCAAATTCTGGTGACACTGACACCCAGCGCTTGTCCAGGGGTAATTCTGCTGTGGCATCTGCAAAGTTCATCAGTTCCACCGTGAAGGAGGCCGACTCCGATGGCAACTCGGGGTGGTCATGCCCGTACGGTAGAACTCAGTGAAGGATTCATTTCAGGAAGGGGCGCATTTGAGAATTTTCTTCTTCTGCTCTTGAACTCCCAGAATATACCCAGAATACTCTTTTTAAAAAAGATTTTATTTATGTATTTTTAAAGAGAGGGGATGAGAGGGAGAAAGAGGAAGAGAAACCTTGATGTGCAAGATACGTTGATTGGTTGCCTCTCCCACACCCCCAAGTGGGGACCTGGCCCACTACCCAGGCATGTGCCCTGATTGGGACTCGAACTGGCAACCTCTTGGTTCACAGGCCAGCCCACCAATCCACTGGGCCACACCAGCCAGGGCCACCTAGAATACTCTTACCTGTAGCTCCTCTTGCCTGGCTCTCCTGTGTCTGTCTGCCTCTCCTAGACCCTGCTGGGGGAGAATGTCAGGCCCAGGGCAACTAGGTAGAAATACTCAAGGGAAACTCTACGTCAGTCCTCAAGTTACCAACTGATCTCTGATCTGGGACTGCAGCCCCATCAAGCCTTCTCCTGGTGGCAGAAGAGCTTTCTTTCTTGGCCCATCCCCGTGCTGCCCACTTGGGTTAGTGTTTCTTTAACCAACATAGTAGCAGGCTAGCATTAGCCTAGGACAAGAGTGGAGACAAGAGCAAGTTCAAAAGGAAGGCTCCAGGCAACTCTGCTTCATAGACAAGGAACCCGAGGACCAGAGAGGGGAAGGGATTTCACCGAGGTCTCAGTTTATGAATGACAAAGATGACCCAGTGAGGCTTTGAGCCCAGTGCGGATAGCCTGTGGGGACCTTCATTCTACGGGTCATTCTGCATTGGCTGGTGGGGTATCTCCTTGACAGACGATGGTCTAGTCATGTGGCAATTTGTTTTCAGCAAATTATACCACTTAGTCTTCTAAAGAAGAGGGTCTTTCAATATAACTCAATTTATATCATACCTCCAATATGAGTAAGAATCTGATGGGGAAATAAGACACATTATAGCTCAATGAGAAAAGGCAGCTGACTATAGAAGTGGAAGCATTTCATGTTTGAGGCTTCTCCACAAGCTGTTCTTCAGCGTCCCCTTCCCTAATCCCACGGGGCTCCCTGTGGATGGGCCACCGTAACAGGGGGATCAGTTCAGGGACACAGCTGGCCTTCATTCAGAGAGTGGCCCTACAGCCTGCAGTCAGGGTCTCCTGTGACGGTGGGCCAGCCATTCACAGCAAGGGTTTCCTTCTCCTCGACTACTTTATTTTCATATACAATATAGTCATTTTCAAACAAAAGAACCCAAGGTTTTAGAGTGTATTGAGAACATGAGACAGAGGAGGAATCCCCCCTACGCTATCTGAGACCTGGAAGGAACAGGTGGCCCTTTCCCCTTACTCACCTTCACGGAGGGACCACAGCTGGTGGTGGGTAACAGGCAGAAGGCGTGGCTCCTGCCAGACTCTCTTGGTTTGCAAGCGTGGCCCTTCAGCGTGGCTTGCTCGTGTCCAGGGAAGGGCCAGTGGCCATCCTGGTGGAGACAGTCTCAGTGCCGTTGGGGAAGCACACTAGAACACGACCCAGTGCTCACACCCATTCTTACTCCCCAACCACACTTGGGCTGAGGCCTATGCCCCATGTTCCCTGGAAGTCTGGGGCCGGGGCCCGGACTGAGCATCTCTGCCGCTGCCCTGAGACAGCACTGCCTCGGCTCTTCCCGCAGGGGAGCTCAGGCACGGCAGTTGGGATTGTATCCTGAGGCGGTTGGGTAGGTGGTGGGCAAATATTGTACTTGGCTCTTTATTACATACACTTGAGGAGTTGAGCGCAAAGCCTGAAAGCCACCAAAGGCAGAGATCATGGGCCTTGCCTTCAGAGAAACACCTTTAGAAGGGAAATAAGGACAAACAGCTATGAAAAATAACCAATCCAAGGTAGACTATGGCTATGGCTGAGATTACGAGAGTCTAAGGAAGACGAGGGAAGGGAGAACCAGAAGCTTTGTAGAAGAGGCAGCATTTGACGTGGGCTCCAACGTCTGAGAGTTCAATAGGAAGAGACGGAGATAATTCTCATGAAGAAGACATGGACGTATTATGAGGAGAATCTGAGTGTCAGTCCCATGTTGTAATTCACCTTCCCTGGAGGGTGGAGGGATCAGTGAGTCTAGAAAGAGATTCCACCGAGGTAGACGCTCCTAGCCTTCCTGATTCGGGGTGGAAGCAGAGGCTGCGGCTTTACCAGAAGCTGACAGTGGCCCAAAGACAGGGTGGAAGGATGGAATGAGTCCTTCAGGGTCGAACAGGACACAAGGCTGCTGGAGGCCACAGAGATGCTCTGAAACACCAGGCAGGAGACCACGTGTTTCCTCGCCAGTGAAGTCTGCAGAGGGGTGAATGCATTGCACGGAGAAGGTTTCCGGAGCTTCCGGTGTGTCTGCCGTCCTCAGAGCCACCTCAGACTGCGCTCCTGTCCTCTGGAGGGCAAGATCCTGGGACCTGCCCCGCAGCTGGGCGCAGCTTCCGCTAAGGGTCTGCTGGGAAGCTGAGACCCAGCAGTCCCCGCCACGCAGGCAGATTTGGCCACTCATGCCTTTTGGGTCTAAGGCCTTGGGGGAGTTGCCTGCTTTCCTGGGGGCCTAGGATCTGCAAGCCACTCCTTTCTAGTTCTAGGGGTTAGAGTAGCATGCTGTCCCCTAGGTCACTGCTCGTGAACCCCACTCTCAGCTTGTCTTAGGGACACAGGAGGTTCCCTCTGTCAGTGCATCCAGCTAGAGCTTGCTCCAGCCTGAACCTCACTGCTGGCCCTACGACTGGGGGTGCAGCCAGCCAGCCAGCGCTCCAACAGCCACTGCTCAGAGTCCTGGGCTTTAGAGGCCATAGACATGTGGCTTGTCACAGATACCTGTCACCAAGTAGTGTTCTTTCAATGGCTGGTACACACAAGGGGGTAGCCCTTCCACCTCTGCCCAGACCATCCTAAGGGCTGAGGGTCTGGTTGGGGCATGAACTTTGACACTACTTCTGTGACCAAGTTCAGCAGCAGGGAGTTGCCTGGCAGTAGAGATTGTGTACAGCCTACCTGCCTCTGGTCCTATGTCCCTTCAACTTGACCACTCTCTTTTCTTCCCTGTCACCCCACCAAATGTGGCTTCCGGGGAAGGATCTAGTTCATGGCGGATAAGTACAAAGGAACGGTGTTCCATCTAAGTATCAAATTAGGCCTCCATTCATTAAAGGAGGGAATGGATGAATGAAGTGGCTCCAGTGCCTGGAGACCCAGCTTTCTCACTGGTGTTCCTCGTGCCTTGTAGGGCCCGCTGGGGTGTGCTCGCCTCCACGTGAAATAGGGATAGAACACGGAAGAGCTCTGGGCGGTCTCTTCCCCCGGTTCTGCCAACCCGAACACCTTTACGTTCACACGGAGGGAAAACAACTTACCGTCCTGCTAGAAGGACGTGAAAGCTCTCAAGTCCTAAAGAAGACTTGGTAAGAGTGAGTCGAGAGGCTGGGCCAAGTCCCGCACGTCTTGGTGGGACAGAGGCACACGTTAGTAGGCAGGCAGGTGGGGGTACGCAGGGATGGAGCAGTAGGGCAGAACGGAGCAGGTCAATGCGCACTGAAGGGAGAGGTTCAGGATTTAGAGATCTGGGGTCTAATCTCAGCTGTTTTGTACAAAACCTCCTGGCAGCTCCTCAGATCCCCAAACCCCATGGTCCGAGGCGTGCCAGGGCTTCTGTCCGGCCTTCCACCCACTTGCCCTGCAGCCAGGCCCAAGGCTTTGCCATGGCTCCGAGGCTCCTTCCCTGATCGCTCTCACCTGGAACATCCTCAGTCTGCTTAAGCCTCGCCCAGGGCAAAGCCCTGGGCCTTTGGCCTTCCTCCAGTCGAGGAGCAATGGGGCAGGATGAGCTGTGAGGGGGAATAGGCACTGCCCACTGGCATGCAGGCTACGGTGGCCGCCTGACCCTTAGTTCACCTCTCTCCTCTCTCTGGCCAGGCCAGTTTTGCTGGGTTGCTCAGGGGGACGGAGAACTCAGCTGGCATGGGGACGAGAGGTTGCTCTGGGAACATGGGGACATGAGAACCCAAAGGACAAGGCCTTTCACCAGTGAGTTCTAGGCAGGATTTGATTTTCTGAAAGCTCTCGCTTGTCCTCCCCCAGGAGACCCCGGCGAGGCAGGCTCTCCCCACGATGCTGAGGAGCATCAGTTAGGGGCGGTGGAGCCCTCCCTGCTACCCTGTGCGAAACTTCACCAACTGAGGGGCAGCGAGATGGTGGCTTGGATGCCCCATGGCCGGAGCCACTGCCAGAAGCAGCAAGGAGAGCCTGCAGGGAGGACAGGTGGGTTAGGGACAAGCAGGGAGGGAGCGGCGGCAGGGCTGCCCACCTGGAGGGCATGGTGACTTGGGCAGGTTGCTGGAGGGCTGGGGTGTGTCGAGGGCTTTAACGGCTGTGCGCCATCCAGGTGTTGCACGGTGAGCTCCAGGTGAGCTAGGTGAGCTGAGTGGGGCGACTGTGTAGGTGGCCACCTCCTGGGTGTGGTGCTAAATGAGGAGGTGCAGAACCCCATCCAGAAGTGTGACCCGGCCTTCCTGGAGGAACCCGAGGTTGTAGGAAATGGAGTTGGGGAAGTTAGCCCCTGTGTTAGCTCTGAGCCTATGGGAACCTGGGCTCCAGTTCTGGCTCTGACTTACAGACACTGTGGCCGGACCTGCGGCCTCCGTGTGGGCCTTCGTCACCTCCCGGCTGTCTGGGTGGCGGCTGGATGGGCCCCGTGTGTCTCGAGACGTGCGGACTGGCTGCATCCCACCGTTCTGTACTAGTGTTGACTCTTTGGGGTAGTGGCTGCTGGCTCAGTGGTTGTACCTCGTTTTGCTTTCTATGCTGCAGATACTGCGCTGGATGCTTTGACTACTGCTATAGCCATGGATCAGCAGGAGGGACTGGGGACACTCGTGGGCCCTGTCACGTATGAGGTCCAACGAGTCCTCAGTCAGTGCAACAAGCGACGGCCTGGATCTGTACGCGCTGCGTCTCCGGGGTGTGGCTCACGTAGGAACTGGGCGGAGGGAGCAGAGTGGCCTCCTCCCATTTGGTTGGCACCAGCACGTGCGGCTGCTGAACACTGGAAGTGTCGCTACTGCTGCGAGGAACTGAGTTTTCAATTTTGTTTTAGTTAATTTAAATTTTCAAAACTCAGTTCAGTGATTGGAAAAATTTAAAGGATGTTCGGAGCCACACATTCCCATGTAAGTATGTGACTCTCCTTTTCCAGCTGCAAAGTTTATAAAATATAAGTACAGGCGTTGATGAAAACTTAGTGTCCAAATCCAGAAGAGCTGTAAGTGTTACATATGTACCAGGTCCGGAAGACTTAGTGCCAAGAAAAGAGTATTAAATAATTTTTTATATTGACCGCATGTTAAAATGATAATGTATTTGGGTATGTTACGCCACATGAAATATGATTAACCTTAGTTGCAGCAGCTTCTGCCACTTACTGGCTCCTGGCACTAGGGGCGTGTCCTAAGTCTTTGGGGCCTCTGTTCTCCCTTGTCTGAGTCACTGAGTTGAAAAACCCTTGGGCTGCTCACCGGATATGGCCAGCTCTGAGGCTGGCGGGCTGATGATGAAAGATTTGGTGGGAGGGTGGTCTCCTGTCCCACCCGGAGGCTGGGCCTTGGGCAGGGCTGGAGGCTCCAGCCCGATAGGAATGCCCCCCCCCCCCAGAAGGGTTCAGCAGGGGATCCCCACGGATTGAAACTCATATTTTCTTGACACCTGCTGCTTAAGGAAGCCTTTCCTTCCTCTCTTCTGAGTGCTCCTGATGCTGGCTGTGGCCGCCTCCTCCCCTACCCCCTGCCCCCTGCCCCCTGCCCCTGGGCTTCAGGGCTCTGCCTTGGATCAGCAAGTGAGGAAACAGCAGAGGGAGCCTGCTCTGCTCCTCTCTGGGCTTTTCCGGTGCTCTCCAGGCAGCTGGAGAGGTGTGTGTGTGTGTGTGTGTGGGGGGGGGGGGGGGGGG
>PVKU01006812.1:0-97117 GCA_004027475.1 Anoura caudifer
CCTGGTCTCCGCACGGCCGGAGTACTCTCCTTACCGTCCGGTTTTTCAACGTCCACTGTAGTTTTCGATAATCTGTTTTCAAATATGCTGTGTTTCTGGTGTCTGTTTGCTGTGCTGCTTTGAAAAATGTCCCGGTTTAAGACCTATGTGTGGGAGGCAGAGATGTACGTCCTCTTACCATGCCGCCATCTTCTCTCTCTTCTATTAGTCTCTTGTCATGCAAATGAAATGACTCGTCCAAGAGCACAGAACTTATCAGTCTGCAGTCTGCAGAACACAAAGTCACATCAGTTTTTTCCCAGTGCAAATAGATGCAAAAATCACCTGAGCTTGAGAAACCTGGCACAATGTTTAGCGTACACTCAAAGCTCAATGCATACTAGTTAGCATTCCAAAATAGAGAAACCCAGTAACCGTAAGAGGGAGTTCAGACCTAGATCTTTCCAGTTAATCACACAACAAATTTAGCTCATCGCAATAAAAAGCCGCTCAGAGCCGACTGGCTTTCTTAGGCACTGAGTCGAAACAGTGGTTGATAGTTTCTATGTCCTTTTTCATGTTGATATATTTTGCAGTAAGTTTCTTGTAGTTTCCCTGTAGTTTTCTGTAATTCTCACTGAGCTCATTGGGCTTCCTTATAACCATTGTTTTGAACTCAGTATCTGCTGGTTTACTTGCCTCTATTTCATTTAGCACTCTTTCTGAGGATTCCTCCTTTCCTTTCAATTGGGGGTTGTTTCTTTGTCTTCCCATTATTTGTGAGACTCTTCTTGTTTGCTTCTGCTCCTTAAATTAATCTGTATTGACTCCGAGTTTGTGGTGTGAACTTCTATGGTAGGAGACCTGTGAGATTCAGTAGTGCAGTCTCCTTGATCTCCTGAACTTGATGCTCTTGGGGTGCCCTTTATGCCACTTGTGTTAGTTCTCTGGATGTAACTGGGTTTTGATTGTTGTTGGGTCATTCTTTGCTGGGTCCTTCCCTCCAGCTAGTTGACTGAGGGTCACTCCACTCACCATGTCTTGTATTCTGTAATGCAGATGCTGCCAGAACAAAACCACAAAGCCCAGGAAACAAGCCCACATCCACAAAAATAGCTGCTCCCCCACCACAATCTCATTATCAACAGCAAATGAACCAATATTAATAAGGGTGTAAAGAAATTAAGACTATTATAAGAAAGGAGAGAAATAAACTATAGTATAAAATCTAGTGATAATATGCACAAACTTGATGGACAAGAAATGAATGTTAAAAAGCTGTGCAGCAAAGAAAATATCACAAATTATGGAGAAGACCACAGTGGATTTTGTCTTGGTAGCCTCTAGTATTTACCACTGTTTTTTCTTTCTGGATCCACCTCTGGTGATGTCAGATGTTGACCCCATCTGACCTCAGGTAGCCAGGTCCAAGACTGCAGGGATCTACTCTCTGTGGGTATCTCCTTCAGTTGTTAATCTAATCACTCTGCACTCAGCAGTCAGATTAAGCACAATAGGGCAGGGCAGAATCCCTCCTGAGGTCAGGGCTATTGTTTCCCCTCAGGTTGCTGGCACTCAGAGGGGAGGGGTCTGCCTGAGCAGGATGGTGGCAGCAGTATGGGGGATGACTCAGCACCCAAATCCTGGAGTCTACTCTCTCAGTTCTCTCCCCAAAGCTTCCATCCCCAGTCTCTCCTCAGGAATCTCTAGCCACCTTTGCCAGAGACCAGAGCAAATGAAAATTTGTGCGTTGGCCCTTTAAATGGCTCTTTGCATCTACAGCTGACCATCTCTGGTAGAGAGCAAACCTGCAGCTTTTCATCTCTGGTTGTTATCTGAATACTTTTTGGGCTCTGGTGCTTTAGGATGGGGATCCCAGCTTAGGGTTTAGACCCCACTCTTCTCAGGGTCATCCAACAGGCTGCTTAATTATCCCTCTGGTGTTACCACCTGTGGGCTTCCAGACAGCCTTTTTGAGTCTCCACCACACTCCTTACCAGTCAGGTTGTGCTGAATCTGATTCTTCTGTCTATCCAAGGTTATAAGGCTTCTCCCTCACTATTGTCCAGTTGTTTGTTCTAGGTAATTTCTCCACAATTTAGTTGTAATTCCAGATTGACCCTGGGGGGAGGTTAGTGTGACTTCCATTCATTCATCTGCCAACTTGTGCCCCTGACCTTTGGCATTTTAATTATGATGTGTCTTAGAGTGGTTTTGCCTCCATCTTGTTTGGGACTCTGTGCTTCCTGGATTTGCATGTCTATTTCTTTAACCAAATTAGGGAATTTTTCTTTCATTATTTTTTCAAATAGATGTGCAATATCTTGCTCTTTCTCTTCTCCTGGCAACCCTATGATGCAAACGTTGGACCTCTTGAAGTTGTCCTAGAGGCTGCTTATATTCTCCTCAATTTTTAGTATTGTTTTTCTTCTTGTTTTTCTGATTGGTTGTTTTTTGCTTCCTTATGTTCCAAACCATTGATTTGATTATCAGTCAAACAAGATGAATGCAAAGAGGCCCACTCCAAGACACATCATAATTAAAATGCCAAAGGTTAAAGATAAAAAGAGAACCTTAAATGAAGCAAAATAAAAGCAGTCAGGTACCTACAGGGGTGTCCCCATAAAACTGTCAGCTGATTTCTCAAAAGAAACTTTGCAGGCCAGAAGGGATTGGCAAGAAATAGTCAAAATCATGAAAAGCAGGAACCTAAAGCCAAGATTGCTCTACCCAGCAAAGATACACTTTAGAATCAGAGGGCAGATAAAGTGCTTCCCAGACAAGAAAAACTTAAAGGAGTTCATCATCACAAAACTATTATTATATGAAATGTTAAAGGGAATTATTTAAGAAAAAGAAGATCAAAAATAGGAATAATAAAATGGCAAATATACATATCTATCAACAATTGAATCTAAAAAACAAACTAAGCAAACAAGAAGAACAGAGATAGAATCATGGATATGGGAAATGTTTTGATGGTTGCCAGGTAGGAGAGGGTTGTGGGGGAATGGGTGAGGAGGTGAGGGGATTAAGAAAGACAAATAGGTAGTAACAGGATAGCCATGGGGATGTAAAGCACAGTAGAGGAAATAGAGTAGCCAAAGAACTATATGCATGACCCATGGACATGAAAAATGGTGTGGGGATTGCCTGAGGGAGTGGGGCTTGTTAGGTAGAGGGGGACAAGTGGGGAAAAATTGGGACAACTATAATAGCATAATCAAGAAAATATAGTTTAAAAATTAGAGTGGAAATTGAACTTGAATATTATCTTCCTCCAGGGTAGGTTTGTCTCAGGTCAGGGTCAGATCATTTTAACCTAATCTTAGAGCTGATTTAAATCTGGGTTTCTGCTTTTGTGATGGCTCATCTATTTACATATCCTAGAAGTGAGATTAGCCCTCACTTGTAGGTCCTAAATTGTCAGGTGTCCTACCTGAAAGCTTTTTTCCCCCTAAGATTTTATGTTTATGACAGCCAAAAATTCTTAAAAAAAAATCCTTAGATACCAAACTGTATTACAAGGCCACTGTAATCAAAACAGCCTGGTACTGGCATATAAAAAGACAGATAGACCAATGGAACAGAACAGAGAGCCTAGAAATAAACCCAAGTCTCTATGGTCAATTAATATTCAACAAAGGGGGCAGCAACATAAAATGGAGTAAAAATAGCCTCTTCAACAAATGGTGTTGGGAGAGCTGGACAGCTACATGCAAAAAAATGAAAGCACTAATGAGCACCAACTTACACCATACACAAAAATAAATTCAAGGTGGATAAAAGATTTAAATTTAAGTCATGACACAATTAAAGTCCTAGAGGAGAACATAGGCAGGAAAAGCTCAGATATTTCATGCAGCAATATTTTCAATGATATATCCCCTAGAACAAGGGACATAAAGGAAAGAATAAACAAATAAGAATTGATCAAAATAAAAAGCTTCTGCATGGCTAAAGAAAACAGCATTAAAATAAAAAGAGAACCAACCACATGGGAAAACATATTTGTCAATGATACCTCAGACAAGGGTTTAATCTACAAAATATACAAAGAACTCACATGATTCCACTCTAAGAAGACAAGCAACCCAATTGAAAAATGGGCAAAGGACTTGAACAGACACTTCTCTAAGAAGGACATACAGAGCGTCCAGACACACATAAAAAGATGCTCAGTATCACCAGCTATCAGAGAGATGCAAATTAAAACCACAGTGAGATATCACTTTATACTAGTCAGAATGGCCATCATAAACAAAGCAACAAACAACAATTGTTGGAGAGGATGTGGAGAAAAGGGAACCCTAGTGTGCTGTTGGCAGGATTGTGGACTGATACAACCACTATGGAAAACAGTATGGACTTCTAGCCAAGATGGGGGCATAGGTAGACATACTGTGCCTCCTTGCACAACCAAAATAAGGACAACAACAATTTAGAAACAAAATAACACCCAGAACTGACAGAAAATTGAACTGTATGGAAATTTGACAACCAAGGAGTTAAAATAGACACATTCATCCAGATCAGTAGGTGGGACAGAGTCAGGCAGCTGGACAGAGAGGGGTCACAGCAAAAGAAGTGGTGGTGCTGGGCGCACGAGACAGCAGTTGACAGACCTCAGGTGTGCAGGCAGCAGCTGGCAGACCCAGTGAGGTGTCAATTGTGAGGTGGGGCACAGCGGACAAGGTGGCTGGCTGACTGGCTGGTCCCACATTTGCACTCAGATAAACCAGGCAAAACTGGGGAGCAAGACAGACTGCGCAACCTGAGGTCCCAGTGCAGGGAAATAAAGCCTCAAACCACTGATTGAAAACACCTGTGGGGGCTGAGGTGCCGGGAGAGACTCCCAGCCTCACAGGAGAGTTCATTGGAGAGACCCACGGGGTCCTAGAACATACACAAGCCCACCCACGTGGGAATCAACACCAGAACAGCCCAATTTGCTTGTGGGAAGTGGGGAAAGTGACTGAAATCTGGCAGAGAGCAGAGCAAGTGCCATTGTTTCCTCTCAGACCCCTCCCCCACATACAACATTATAATCCAGCAACAGGGCTGATGCCCTGGGGAACACCTAAGGCTCTGCCCCTCAATGTAACAGGCATGACAAAACCAAAAAAAAAAAAGGCCCAAATGGAAAAACAGATCAAAGCTCCAGAGCAAATACAACTAAGTGACGAAGAGATAGCCAACCTATCAGATGCATAGTTCAAAACACTGGTGATCAGGATGCTCATAGAATTGGTTGAATTTGGTCAAAAATTAGATAAAAACATGAAAGCTACGCTAAGTGGAATGAAGGAAAATGCACAGGGAACCAATAGTGATGGGAGGAAATCTGGGACTCAAATCAATGGAGTGGACCAAAAGGAAGGAAGAAACAACCAAACAGAAAACAAGGAAGAAACAAGAATTCAAAAAAGTGAGGAGAGGCTTAGGAACATCCAGGACATCTTTAAATGTCCCAACATCCAAATTATAGGGGTACCAGAAGGGGAAGAGGCACAGCAACAAGTGGAAAAGTTATTTGAACAAATAATAAAAGAGAACTTCCCCAACCTGGCAAAGGAAATAGACTTCCAGGAAGTCCAGGAAGCTCAGAGAGTCTCAAAGAAGTTGGACCCAAGGAGGAACGCACCAAGGCACATCATAATTACATTAGCTAAGATTAAAATGAAGGAGAGAATTCTAGAAGCAGCAAGGGATAAAGGCAGAGTCACCTACAAAGGAGTTCCCATCAGACTGTCAGTGGATTTCTCAGAAGAGACCTTCCAGACAAGAAGAGGCTGGAAAGAAGTATTCCAAGTCATGAAAGGCAAGGACCTCAATCCAAGATTGCTCTGTCCAGCAAAGCTTTCATTTAGAATGGAAGGGCAGATAAAGTGCTTCTCAGATAAGTCAAATTAAAGGAGTTCATCATCACCAAGCCCTTATTATATGAAATGTTAAAGGGACTTATCTAAGAAAAAGAAGATAAAAAACATGTACAGTAAAATGACAGCAAACTCACAATTATTAACAAGCACACCTAAAACAAAAAGAAAAACAAATAAGCAAACAGTAGAACAGGAACAGAACCACAGAAATGGAGATCACATGGAGGGTTAGCAACAGGGGAGTGGGAGGAGGAGAGAGGGGGAAATGGTACAGAGAATAAGTAGCATAGATGGTAGGTAGAAAATAGACAGGGGGAAGGCAAGAATAGTGTGGGAAATGTAGAAGCTAAAGAACTTATGACACATGGACATGAACTAAAGGGGGCAATGTGGGCGGGAGAGGGTGTGCAGGGTGGATGGGAATGATGAGGAAAAATGGGACAGCTGTAATTGCATAATCTATAAAATATACTTTAAAAAAAGAGAACAGTGTGGAATTTTCTCAGAAAACCAAAAATGGATCTGCCCTTTGACCCAGCAATTCCACTGCTAGGATTATATCCTAAGAACCCTGAAACACCAGTTAAAAAGAACCTATGCACTCCAATGTTAAGAGCAGCACAATTTACAATAGCCAAATGCTGGAGGCAACCTGGGTGCCCATAAGTAAATGAATGGATCAAAAACCTGTGGGACATTTACACAATGGAATTCTATGCAGCAGAAAGGAAGAAGGAGCTCCTACCCTTTGCAACAGCATGGATAGAACTGGAGAGCATTATGCTAAGTGAAATAAGCCAGGCAGTGAAAGATAAATACCATATGATCTCACTTTTAACAGGAAACTAATCAACAAAACAAACAAACAAGCAAAATATAACCAAAGATACTGAAATTGAGAACAAGCTGACAGTGACCAGAGGGGGGAGGGGAGGGGATTATAGGGGAAAAGGGTGAAGGGTTTGCAGGAACAAGTATAAAGGACACATGGACAATAACAAGGGGGGGTGGCAATGGGAGGGTGGTAGGGAGGGCTGGGATGGGGGTAAAAGGCAGAAAACTGTACTTGAATGACAATGAAAATTTAAAAAAATCCTTAGTTTCAGGGACTATTAACTATTCACTCAGCGTCTGGGACCCTCAGACATTTGCTTACAAAACTGAAAATGCTTGTAGGAGAAGAATGTGGTCTTGCCTAAATGTATTTCCTTTTTCTTGGTGATCTTGGCTTCTTGAGTCTTCAGTGCCCTGGTAACTTTGTGTTCAAACTTGCTTTACTAGTTCTTTTTGGTGAATAAGTTGGTCTGATACAAGCTAATCCACCTTATCCAGAAGCAAAATGAAGAAAATGGACTTTGGAGCCAAACTTCTAGGATTCAAATCTCAAATCCATCATTTACTTGCTCTGTGATCATGAATAAAGTGTTAACTTTTTTGAGCTTCACTTATCTTTAAAATGATGATAAGCTATCTTATAGGGTTATTGTGATGATTTAACACACACACACACTTTAAGAGTATATTATATGTACTTTAAAATATACGTATATATAATGTAAAATATTATCTTAGAAAAGTACCTGGAATCCAAAAAATGCTGTATTGCTATTTGCTATGATTATTTTTACTTGACTTGGTCTTCTTTTTAATTAGTATTGTTTTTCATTGTATTATGACATTCACACATCCTTAATAGGTTCCACTGGCTAGTAGATGAAGTCCAAACCCTACATCTGTAGTTCTTAGCCTTGATGGAATATTAGAATAAACTATGATATTTTTAAAACTCTTGAGGCCCGAGTTGAATGAAGCCAAATGACATCAGGATTTTTGAGATAGGATACAGATACCAATTGGTATTTTTCATAGAACCCCGGGTGATTCCAATGTTCAGGCAAGACTGAAAACCCCTGTTTTTCTTTCTAGTTTTCAAAGTCTAGCCCCAACCAATCTTTCTAACCATCATTTCTCTGCTTCCCAACATAGACAGTCCCTTGTAGCAAGCCAGTCTACTTAAGGCCCAGAAATCTGCCTGCATAATCTCCATCATAAGGCACAATGCTCAGAGGCTGATGGGTTCTCTCTTTCCCCTCCCATCCAAGGTGGTAGAGGTGCGGACACAGGCATGTGCCTGCCTCTGTTCTTTTGTCCTCCTTTATGACCTTCCTTCCTTTACTTAACTTGAATTTGTTTCATGGCCAATTTTGCCTCTTTTTTTTGTGTGTGCCTTGCTTCTCTTCATTCCCAAATCTTCCTTTCATCTTTCTTTCAAGACTAAGGCATCCTCCTCCCGCTGCCTGAAAGCACACTCACCTATTTTCCTGGCCTTGTCAACTTGTAGCTTAGTGCAGTATCTAGATTCCAGTGACAGGGCTTGAGAAACGTGGCTTGTCTTTAGGAGCCAGCAACAACCAGCATCACACTCATTTCTACCTCCATTCCTTTGCTTGTGCTACCCTCTCTCTACCCCTTCCCCTTTCTCTACCTATTTTAAATCTATCCAGCCTCTACATTTCATTTATTCCGTGAAGCCTACTCAGCATCTCCAGTGTGCATGCTTGTACTATTGCTTTCATAGTCCTCCTGCTTACCTTGTTTATTTCATACAATTTTACCTCCAAATTGTATGCTGGTCACCAATAGAGGACCTGGGAACATAGAAGGAATTGAATACTTAGTACTTGCTTGTTAGACTCACATGAAATGGCAGAAAGACAACTCAGCTCAAAATTCCCCAAACTGATTCCTTCTCCCCCTGCCAAATAATAAGAGCATGGATTGATAGGGCTTAGGTCGGGAATTCCATTTGTTTTCTGTTGTTACATAACAAATTACCACAATGATAGCAGCTTAAAACAATACCTACTTATTTATTATCTCTTATTTATTAGTTCTGTAGGTCATTAAGTCTAGGTGACTTGGCTGGTTTCTCTGCTTAGGATTGTGCAAGATCAAAATGAAGAAGTTGGCCAGGCTGAGATCTTATTGGAGCGTCTGGGGAAGAATTGCTTTCAAGCTCATACAGGTTGTGGGCTGTTTCAACTCCTGGTGGCTGTAGGACTGAAGTTCCCTTCATCTTGCTGGCTGTTGGTTGGGGGCTACTCTCGGGTCCTTCCATATGTGCACCTCCCCCATCCATCTCAGCAGCAGAGACCCTTCCTTATGTTGAATTCCCCTCACACTTTGAATCTCTCTGACTTCTTGTTCTGCCACCAGCTGGAGAATACTCACTTCTTTCCAAAGGCTCATTAAGATCATCTCTGTTTCTTAAGGTCAATTCGTTTGGGTCTTTAATTACATCTACAAAATCCTTTCACAGCAGTACCTAGATTAGTGTTTGACTGAATAGCCAGAAGATGGGGATCTTGGAGGGTTATCTTTTGAGTCTTGCTTACCACAGGAGTGACGGAGCAGAAAGCCAGACAGCCAGCAGGAAAGGGACCACTTCTTAGATCCAATGAACCAAAGGTTTGCTGAGTGAAGAGCACTTAGGGATCAGCTAGTTCAGCCTTCTTTTTCCCCTCTTTTTCAAAATGTGGACCCTAAGTCCCAGAGAGGGGAGGAAAATTCATAATTCATTTTCTAAAAATCCACCCTGGGCCACTGTAATAAATACTTATGGAGGATATAGACATAAATAAGTTTGGGCTAGCATCTGCTATAAGGATTTTATTTCCCACATGACCAAAGCCCAGAGAATCTAGTTTTCTTTCAGAAAATAGCCAACTTGACCCATGGAGACTACAATTGTGTGCTAGCAAAGGACCTCAGAGACCAAATATTCCAGTGTTTCCCAAGGGTAGAACCAATGACTTAAGTGACATGTAGACCAATATTTTTCATTGTAATCATACTGGGTTTATTTTAACATTACCTTCTACTAATGGAAAATGACACTATTTCCCCTGCATTTCAGTGATATAGAGTTTCCCCCCTCTTTCCCTCTCTCTTCCTTCCTCTCTTCACCTTTATGGATCACCTACTGTGTGGAGAGAATAGAATATGATACTTA
The DNA here is from genome assembly GCA_004027475.1 of Anoura caudifer. Lineage (NCBI taxonomy): Eukaryota > Metazoa > Chordata > Mammalia > Chiroptera > Phyllostomidae > Anoura > Anoura caudifer. The sequence continues at coordinate 9,874 of PVKU01006812.1, forward strand.
AGAGCTTTGGGCTCTAGAAACAGAGAAACCTGGCTTTGCCCTCTTAGTAACACCTCACTTGAACTCTATGAGTCTCACTTTCTCATTGGTTAAGTAAAGATAAATATATAAGTGAGATAATGGGTGTAAAATGCTTAACAGAGGGCATGTCACATTGTATGAATTCAGTACGAATTGTTAGCTATTATTAAAATTAGCCCTACTCTTGCCCACTGGGAAGGGGGGTTTCTGCCAAGGGGAACCAGGCCTGGTTTTCCATGATCTCTCTGGGGAGTGGGGAGCAATTCTGGGGGCCCTCTCCTCCTTCCTTCTTTTAAATGAGTTTTGAGAGCCTAGTGAGGTGCCTAAGGTGTTATACTTTCTAGGGGGAGGGAGGAAGTAGATACAGAGAAGAAAGAAAAATAGTACAGCGTGGCACCACAGGGTGTGCCTGTGAGAATTATCCATTATTTGGAGAAATGACTAAAATGGATTGAGCACCAGCTGTGTACCCTCTTTTGGGGGAACTTTAGTACCCCCTTTCTGTCTCTACAGCAAGCCTTTTCCAAGTCACTGTTACCCTCCCCTTCCATACATTTGCTTCCCTCTCTTTATTCAAAGAGTTGGGGGGAAGATGCTTCTCAAGTATGCTAAAAAACTATTCAAGGTGGCCCTGTCAGAGGAGGGGATGTGGCTGAAGACAGGGACTTTGGACGGCCAAAGTCAGCAGGTGACTGGGCAGTAGGTGAAAGAGGAGTGCATTACTTTGTATAGTATCTGACACATAGTAGGGGCACAGAGGTAGAAAAGGTAAATATTACTTTCATAAAATCTCTTGAACTGTTAAATAGAATATCTCTATACAATGGATTTGACATTTTAATGGAATAGAAAGTATGATAGAAAAATTGGCAATTTGAGTCCTGGCCAAGTGGCTCAGCTGGAGTGTCATCCTGTAAACCAAAAGGTCGCAGGGTTGATTCTCTGGCAGGGCACATGCCTGGGCTGTGGATTCAGTCCCTGGTTGGGACACATACAAGAGGCAACCCATCGATGTTTCTCCCGCATGTTTATGTTTCTCTCCCTCTCTTTCTCCCTTCCTTCCCCTCTCTCTCAAATCAATAAGCATGGCCTTGGGTGAGTATTTTTTAAAAATTGGCATTTTGGTTGCTAGAAATCATGTAGTTGGTATGATCTCAATTTTGGAAAATATAGCACATGCATCCATAAGAAAAATGTGTAAAGATATAGCGAAAAATGTTAACAGTGTTTGAGTAATGTTAGATTATGGGTGATTTTTATGTCTTTTTTTGTTTTAATATATCCAACCCTGTGATAGAACTGTCTTCATTACTGTGTTTCTCCTCACCCAAACTTTTTTTAAAAAAAGACTTTAATTACTGATATAAAGTAAAACAATTACTTGTTGGTTGGCTGAGAATTGCTAAAAATTAAAATAGTTTGGAAATTATTTAGTAAATTCTAATTACTTAGCAAAAGTAATTAAAATATTTATAAGCGAACACCCATAAAACACCACCAAGCAAATACATTACTCAATAAATGGTTTAATTAGTGTTTCATTACTAGAAATTAATCTCAGTAACCAAACATTACTACAAATTACATGTAGGATGGACAACTTATTTTACTGCTATTAATGATTTCAATTACGAAGTTTGTGCGAGTCTAATTCCTTCCCGCTCCTACCGCCCTCCTCCTGTACCCACCCAGGCGTGTTCCCACACACTGGGCCTGCCTTAGGATGTCTGGGGCTGTCTGATACCTTCCACATTGTCGGAAACCCCAGATTAACACTTTCCCTCAGCTTATTTCTCAGTTGTCTTGCTGAAATACTGGCCCTGGGTGCCTCTTAATCAGCTGGAATCAGACACCAGGGGCTGGTGGGTTTCTTACCACAGATATACTCTCCTCTGGAGTCTCCTCAATCATTTGGCTACAAGACTCTATTCCTTCCCCAGGCCTGTGCCAGGCCATTATGGCACTGGCTTCCAGAACTGGTTCAGCTCTCCAGCTGGGAGGGTGGGGGCCAGGCCAGACTACCACTAAGTCATAAAAGGGCATCTTCATGCAGGATAGAATAATAAGTCCCTCCTTCCAGATGCAGTGTCACGCCAGGGTGGGTTGCTGCTCCCACCTGCATACCATGCTCAGATTCCCCAAGGAACAGACTCTGAGACTGGAGATTTGCTGGCAGGAATGTCATTGGGGAGGGCTCCTGGGAACAACCCCTGAAAGAGAGTGAGGGGAGCAGTTGAACAACAACCCCACGGCAAGCTCAGAAGCTGGGGTGATCCTTCAAAAATATCCTGGATTGAGGCAAGGAGGGAGGCAGGCCTTTGTCACTTTGAGGAATGATGTGCCTCTGGCTGAAGACAATGCCTGGAGAGGAACTCAGCTGCCAGCTGAGTAGTTACCATCAACAGCAACCACTCCAAGCAGCTGGAGGAGTGAGTGCCTTGGCTCTGAAGGAGGAGTATGGCCTGTGCACACCAGCATCCCCTGCAGTTCCCTTGTGTCATGGACAACCTGAGCAAGCACATGTGAAGGTCCTTCTGGGGACGGCCTGAGGCCATGAGTTGAATGGGCATGAATTATCTCATTGTGCTACTGGGGTTGGGAAGAGTCTTACTTCTGGAGTGAGGGTGGACCCCCACTTAAATCGAAGCTGGGATTGATATTTAGACCATAAGCTCCATGTCCACGTCTCATAGTATCCCCAGGACTTAGCATAGTTTGTGGCTCAATTAATATTTGCTGATTGAATCTACAGTGGTAAAGACAAATGCATCAATATAAACTGATATATTTGATGAGGGTAAATACAGAGAATCTGATCTAAGAGGGGTTGGGGAATCTTCCCCAAAGAAACGACACTTGAGCTGAGACCCAAGGCATGGGAAAGAGTGACTCAGGCGAAGTTGGGTGGGGTGGGGAGTTTCTCATGCCCTCACCTGGACACCTGGCCTTCACCATTGCTACGTCCTGAGTATGTCTCCTGGGTGGAGGCAGAGGACCCAAGAAGTCAAGCTCACTGAATGTTTCTTGATATCTGTTGCTGAAATGTATCCTTTGCCATCGCCATAGCCTTATCTTGCATACAATTCGTGAGTTAATGAGCTTTTCCACCAAACCTTGGCCTGGGCCACAGTGGGATGAATTTGCTTTCACCTGGCAGGTGTTTTCTGGAGTGTGAGATGCAGGCAAGGTGTCACAGCTGGAGGTGGAGGTGGAGATCACCACAGATTGCCCTGAGGTGTCATGCATGTGAATGCCACATGTTGTGGAGGAACCAAGGCTGGAAACAGCTCTCTGTACCACATCCAAACTCCTGTTTCCTATTTGACCTTATCTCCATCCTGCCCAGCCTTTGCCCCCATCCAGGCCTGCCTCCAGATTCCTCACTGCCCCAGGACTGTGCTCTGCTCATTTTTCCTCTCTGCCTGTACACATGTCCTTCCCTCTTTCCAGGACCACTGACACATTCACAAAACCCACCCAATGCCCCTCCATGGAGCCCTGCCCAGTCATACTGGACTTACTCTTTCTGGGTTTCTACAGCCCTCACCTATAGATTTTTAGGGCAGAGACTGTTTTAGAAATCCTAGGCCTGGCACCATGCCTAGTAGAAAACAAGCGGGTTGGGAAAAGGTTGGAAGAGAAGCTAAGCCCTCAAAGAAGATCCAGTATGCTCACCCCTCTCTGCCACCCTGCCCCAGTTAGCGCTGGGCAGTGTAACCAGTGGCCTGGATGATATCTGCTGGCCTTTCAGGCAGGTACACTGTGAGGGGTGCCACAGGCTGGCTTCTGTTGGTGGTGGCAGGACAGAAAGGAAGGAAGGAAGATGGAAAGTTCACATTTATCACATCTGGGACTTTGCCTGATTTGTCCTTAATCAGCCTACAGCTAATTAGCTGCCTTCCCCTAGTCGGCAGAATATAATTAATCACTGCTGGAGAAAGCCAATGTCAGCTGGGCCTCTTGCTCAGGAGAAATCCTGGCTTCCTGGGTGGGTCCTTCTTGTCTGGGGCACTGAGAGGGCCAGGAATGCATGAGGATCCTCTGGGGTTTCCTAGTACTGCTAGAAAGGGGCCCTGGCATCTTGTGCCACCTGGAAAGATTGTAGCAGGAAGGGTGTGGCATCTTCCTCTTTGCTTCAACATTCTAATTTTGTTCATGGTGATGTCTTAGCCCCAGGCAAGAGTCTCACTTTCCCAGGCTCCCTTGCAGCTAGAGAAGGCACATGACACAGTAAAGACCAGTGGGGGATAAGCGGAAACCTTCTGGAAGGCTTTTCCTTTCTTAATAAAAGGCATTGAAAGCTGTTGGTGCTTCTCCTTGACCCTTTTCTTTCCGCCTTGAATGCAGACTCAAGGCTGGAGCTGCAGCAGTCATCAGCTTGTATGAGGAAAAGACCAAAAGAATTGCAGTGACACCAGCCATAATCTGGTAAACCAATGCTAGTAACTACGCTACCTCCAGATTTCTGTCAGGTGAAAATAAAAAGTCTCTATTTGTTTAGTTGGTTGGTATTCTGTTACCTGAAGCTGAATACATTTCTCACTGATGCAAAGGTGAACTCTGGGTGGTGCCAACCTGACTGCAGAGATGCCCGTGGTACCCAGCATAATCCACACACTCCTGGGCTTCACCAGCCAGTGGGCGTGAGTGAGGTTATAGTACTCAAATGCCACTAGCTTTGAACACTCCCATCCTTCATCCTTTAAAGTCTCATTCTCCAACCCTTTTTAGCCACTTGTGTCATTAAGAAAATATCCGAGTGTGACATTGATATATAAGTCATGTTAAATTGTGTAATGGAATGCCTCATAAGGCAAAACTAGATTTTCTGGCAAATCAGTAATGCCTCTTCTCTTAGTTATGCAACTGTGAGATATGTTGGCAAACTCGTTGCTTTTGAAAAAGGGTGCAACTGGGAATGTTGTGATTGTAAGGTTTTGGCATACACAACTGGTCACAGAGGTGGGGATATTTGCATATGGGTCATGTAGCCTGTTGGGAGGACTCAGGTCAAGACCCTGACTGACCATTCCCTTTCAGAGTTTAAGATTACTAAGAGGCTCTCTGATAAACTGAGTTGGGCCTCTCTGAGATCCTTTGTCAGGAAAAGATACGAAGGACCCAGAGGGGAAACTCACCATCAGGATTTTGGAGTCTGAATAGGTGAAGCAAGCCATCAGGTTTAGATGCTTGTTGGGTAGGTAGGTGCCTACCTAGCAGGTGGTTGTGCTGTGAGTGTCTAGAGATAGGACCCCTAAAGGCAGTGCTGAGCTGTGGATATGGAGGTGCTGAACTGTACATGACCAGTGCTCAACAGTGATCCCTTGTGGCAGTGGATTGTCATGACTGCTCCTTTTTGTCTGCTGGCTTTCAGAGACAGGACAGATCTCGATGCACTAAACAGCTCCTGTTCTTGCAGTTTGGGGAAGGTGAGGTGAGGAAGACCCTGAATATTAGAGAGGTGATTATGAGAATGGACTACTGCTCAAGTTCACATGTCTGTTCCATTACTTACAGGTTTGCCTTGGGTACAGGTCTGGCTTCTCCTGCAGAGACTGCTTTAAAGCAGTCCCACAGGACCCTGCTTTAAATAAGCCCCATGCTTGGCTTCATGCTTAATGTCTTGAAAGTCTGAATAATTTTTGAACAAGGATCCCCATTTTTATTTTCACTGAGCCCAGCAAATTATGAGGCCAGTCTTGCTTGGACAAATCACTTCCCTATACTCAGTTCCCCTATATGTAAAGTGGGTAAAGAATATGTATATATATTACTTGCCTCTGAGGCTTGTTGTGAGCATTAGGTGATTTATATAGCAGGTCCTTGAATAACATCATTTTGTTCAACATCCTTTCATTATAACTAATGTTGATGAGATGCTATAGGAACTTAACTGGTTGTTTATAGTAATTAGCCTATGGTAAAATTGGATTCATTATACTTTGTTTTGCCACAGTTCCAAGATCCTAATGATGACGTTCAGGGAGGACTTACTGTATACATAAAGTACTTAGAACATGATCTGGCATGTAGTGTTAGCCACCGTTGTTATTCCTAGTAATTTAGGCAGATGAAGACTCCAGCAATCAATTAATCTGCAAAACATAGAGACATGACCACGCTTGTGTCTCCAGCTAGTGAAGTAGATTGGACCAAGCACATGGGGCAACAATGCAAGGAAAAGAAATTGTGACCTCTGGACTTAATCCGTACACAAGATGAGATGCCTCAATAAGTCCATATCCATCTGGGGCCACAGAGCTGACAAGAGAGGAGAACGATGAGGCCTGAGAAGTGTGTAGTCAGAGCCAACCTCCTGCCGCAGGGGCTGGCAGCACAAGTCGGGTGGGGCTCATGTTGGAGGGGCTGGCTGGGGTACCTCCTGGAGGCAGCCTGCCTCCTCTCCAAGGGGTCAGGCTGGGGGGCAGGCTGTCATCAGACTCAGGCCTGCTGTCCCTCCTCTTGAATGTGACACATTTGTGGGGAAGGGTTGCCCAGCCCCACCAGCCTTCCCTCCAGCCTCGGCCCATCTTGCATTTATAGACTCAAATCAGGGACAGGATTTTGTGGAGGATGCTTTATAATGATGATGATTCTAAATAAACTTATCTATTGACATGTAACATACACCCAAAAAGAAGAGAAATCATTAGTTCGCAGCTCAGTGAATCCTCACAAAGTGAGGGCACTCAGTTTAGGAAGTAAGATGTCTCAGAAGTCTGGAAGCTTCCCAGCCGTGCTCCCTCCTGGTTCCTCCCTCCTTCCCTAACTGACCGCTGTCCTGAATGTCATTTTAAGAGTGAAATTGGATTTCACTTTTCCAAAGTTTTTATTTTGAAAAATTTCAAATCTTCAAAATAAATTAGAAAAATAGATTAGGAACATCCGTATATTATATATACATATAGTATACATCTATATGAGATACATATATGTATATACATATATATTACTGGGATAGGTAACTGGGGAGATATCAATATCAATTGTATATTATACAATAATATGGTAGTAACATTAAATTTCTTGAGTGTGATAATTGCACTGTATAAATGCCCTTGTTTTTAAGAGACAGTGCTAAAGTATTCAGGAATAAAGTGCCGTGATGTTGCAAATAACTCCCAGATGGTTCCGAAAATTGTATAAGGATGGGGAGAAAGAAGAAAGGGAGACAGAAATACAGGGAAAATGAGGCAAAATATTAAGAACTGGTGTATCTGTGTGAGTATATACATATAGTATACATCTATATATTGTATACATCTATATATTATATTGTATAATATGTATATTTTAAAATCTGTACTCCAAACCTGGAACACACTTTGCATTTAGTTATATGTCTCTTTAGTCTTCTTTAATCTAGAACAGTTCTCTTTTTTTGTCTTTTATTTGATACTGACATTTTTGAAGAGTACAAATTTTCTAGAATGTCTCTGAGTTTGTATTTGTCTGTTTCCTTATGACTGAACTTAGTTTAAACATTCTTGGCAAGAATGCTAGATGAGTTTTATTATTAATTATATATTTATTATTATTTATAATTAGTTTATTATTAATATTAGTGGCTATAATTTGTTGAGTGCCTGTCCTGTGATGTGGGTATTATTGTGTCCATTTTACAGACCAGGTAACTGAGGCAGAGAGCCTCTAAGTACTTTTCCCAAAGCCACATAGTCAGAAAGAGGGAGTGCCAGGCTCAGGCTTGTCTGACCCCGTTGCCCATGCTCATAGCCAGTTTACTCCACTGACAGTGATGGCTGGCCCCACTGGAGGGAGACCTGAGGCTGTGCCCTGGAGGTCAGGGACTGTGTTTTATTCTCCAATGAATTCCAGGCTTAGTCAGGGCCAAAGCCAAAGCAAGGGTCCACAATTGTTTATTGAATAAAAGAATGCATGAGTTTCTGTGGACAAAGGTTAGCATGGAGTCCATTGACCACTGCTACCCCATGGAACCTGCATCTCTGTTGCTGGGACCGAGGATCTGCAAGGTTGTTAAGTTTTCCTGATGATGCTAATATAGGCAGAATTAAGTGAAAAAAGTAAGTTTCAGAACACTGTGCTGCATAATTCTGTATGTCTCTTTCTCTGTGTTTTAAGATTACGTTGTTATATATAGGTTTACAGTTTCAGGAAGGATGCTAGAACTGTTAACAGTAGATACCTCTGAGGCATGGGGCTGGGAGCCTGGAGAGGGGTTGGAGGACTTTACCTTCTACTGATGCACTATTAGAAGTGACACAAGTGATCAATTGATACATTCTTTTTGTAAAAATTTAAACCCTACAGATAAGTAGGGTAATTATGTAATTTATCACCCAAATTGAACACTTCTGAGAGTGAAAAGTAGTGCTGCTATTAGTTATATCAGCAACAGAGAAAACAGGCTGTTCTGTGCAAACCTGGGCAGGTGGTCACCCTGCCAAGGCCAAAGTCCCCTTTGATAACCTGTCATCCCAGCTGTGGCCACTCCCAGTCCGAGGTAACCATGGTTATCAGTGTGCTGCAGATTAAATAGAATTTGTAGCCATTGAAAGTACTTGGTTTGGGAGTTTCTCTTTTTAAATAAGTGATATCACACTAAATGTAATAAAGGGAAAGCTGCTTTTTTTCACTCAATAATATATCTTGGAGATTTAGACACGTCAAGGCCACATGGGTCTACTTCATTCCTCCTAACTGTTGTAGAGCACGATACATATAAAGAGAGCACATCTTATTGTGGATGGATATTCAGGTTGTTCCCAGTTCTCTGGAATTATTGTACCAGCCATGCTAACGGTCATGATGATGGGGATAATGTCCCAACAGTGGAACAACCTGGCACCCATCAGAACTCTGACTCATGTTAAAATGTTATCGGGAGATGGCATATTTGAGGAATAACTGAATCTATGAGCAAGGCCCCTCATCAGGCCTGAGGATTCTCTGCTTCCCCCTCCTAGCTAGGTACAGGTGGGAGTCAGAAGTTGGCTCTCCCCAGCTTCACCATCACAGACTTGCACAATGACCTCTGCCACTTGAGAGCTTCTTGCAGCTGAGGTCCAGCAGAAGCTTCTCTCCCCAGGCCTGACTCCTCCAGTCTCTCTGTCCTTCCTCTTCTCCTCTTGCCTTGACTGTTCATGAGGCTTCTTTACTCACTTGGGGTGACAGTGTCTGTGGTGGAAAGAGCCTGTTCTTTAGAGCCAGGTAGACTGCTCAGTCCCCAGTCCTGTGACTGACTGGCTATGTGACCTTGAGTGAATGGCCACACCTCTCTGGGTCTCCTGGCCTTTATTTGTGGAGTGGGGAAAGTATTATCCTTGTCCTGTGCTTGTGAGCTCTTATGTGGGACAACACATAAGCTCTTATGTGGGATAACACATAGGTAATGCACATATTCCTCCACCCCATCACCACAAACTGGTGCTCAGTGAATGCTTATTTCAGTCCTTTTTACTTACTGCTGCTTTCTGTGATTAGTGTCACTGCAAAGTTGAGAAGCCCATGGGTGCTCCTGAGGACATTGTGTCTTTTCCCTATTTGGCACCATCCCCACACCTCTCAAGTCTTGGCATAGGTTTGGGGTACACTTTGAGGTCCAGGAGGAAGGGATGCAGGGAGGCTATGTGTATCCAGGGTCCTGGGAGGCTACCCAGGGAAAGACAGGAAGACAAGATCCTGCTCTTGAACAGATTTTTCAATCTGATAGGAGCAATAATTCCGAATTCTGGAGATCTCCTGTGTGATGGATAAGGTCTGGTCTTTGCCTCCAGGGGATCTCCTAGTCTGATGGGAGGTACCTGTTCAGTGTCCCCTGAAGCACCTAGACTGATGAGGGAGACATAATGTCAATTTCCAGGGAAGTTCCCAGACTGATGGAAGAGATTGTCTGGGGAGCCTGCTTGAGTTTTATTGGACACTTCCACTTTTCATGAAACTCTTACAGCACCCCTTCCTTCCCTATATACCTAACTGAGGCTGCTCCTCCACTGGGTGTGTTTCAAGAGGGCAGAATTGACATCTCACTTTTGGGATTTCTAGTCCCAGCTTGTTGCTGGTCATTCTAAGGAGCGTCAGTTGGGGATGAGAGTTGCAGTTGGCCACATTCTCAGGGGCTTCAAAGGGTCAGGCTTCTCAAGTTACTCAAGGCTATAGACAAAGCAATTTAGAGAAGGAGAGTGAGTCATCAGAGACTGTTGAAAGGAGGGGCTGGTGCAGTGTGGCCAGCCCAGGGCCTGCCCTCACATCCTCTCTCCACTCTGGGTGGAAGCTGCTGAGCTCCCTCTGTGACATCTCAGAGGAGCACCCCCACAGCCTCTCTCCCCAGGGAGCTCTGTGCTGAGCTGGGCACCTCTGTCTGTGTAGGAGAGAAGACACATCAGACCAGGAGCTGACGGGCAAGTCAAAACTGCTGGTTAAATGGCTTTAAAGTAGTGGCCATTTATAAGTTAATGAAAGAGAAAATAGGCACATTATACATACAGATTTGTCCTTAACGAGGGGACAAGGCATTGTTTACTGATGTTCAGTTCTAATTATCCATGCACAAGGCTAGCTTTTTCTCCAGCAATGTCCTGTGGTCCTATTCCCTCATCTCCCTGACATTCATTTAACCCCTTCAGTGCCCAGCTGGGCCACCTACTCATCTCTCAGAATGTCAGCTTCCAGTGTTGGTTGAGAAGCCAATTCCTGACTGAGTCTGCAGGGATTTTTGACCCTGAGACAGGCCCAGCAGCTGCTTGTGTCCTCTGCTTGCCTCAGCTGGACAACCAGATGGAGGACAATGCTGCCAGGCCCTCAGGGCAGCCAGCATTGTAGGGAGGCAGAGCTCAGGGATGGCTGCTTTTCTGGGGAGGGGACTGCAAGGCAGCAGGAAGGACCAACAGAGGATGCAGATGGAGGGTGGGGCTGCAAGCCAGGGACTCCCCAGGAGACAAGGGCTCAGGAGAACCATCCACCAATCTCATCCTTTATATTTGCCCTGAAACTGTCAAAAAGGAAGGGGGCTTTGTTGGGAAAGGTGGACGGTGGGCTACATCCTAAATGGGCACCTCACTGAAGCCATTGCTGAGGTACATCTGCCTAATTCTTACTTCAGCCTAAGAACACATGAGGCCACTCTGAGATCAAGACTCTCTTCTGTCCCATAAGCTTCCCTTATCTCCTGGTCCCAGCCTATGCCCCTGCCTGCTAGATGCTGCTTTACTCAGTGGGGAACTAAACTAGCAACAGAGATGAGAGTGGAACATGCATGCTATTGCCATGTCAGGTCACAAAGCCTGCTTGACTTGGGAAAATGGAGAGGAAAGAAGGTACAGAAGGAGTTACATACTAGAGGAGTGGAGGAGATGGCTTGGTCAGTCCCAAACTAATCAACAAGGGGCACATCTGAGCTGTCTGTAGGAACCTAGGCTGAGAAGGAATTTTGCCTTCCCTTGAACTGTCTGTGTGAGTTTCAGGCAGCAGTTCTAACTTGCTAACTTCCAGAGTGCTTTTGCCCCTCTCCCTAGTAGGCCCAGGAAAATGGGCCTGAGGGCTACTCACAGGTTATCACACAAGTGGTGACAAAATTCCACCTCCGTGGCCAGTAGACAAGAGGACATAAAGTGATCCCTCTTCATAATTTTGAGGGTTTGATAGAAAGGAGAACTTCATGAGTAAAAAAGGCAGTTGAACAACTTTGTACCAATAAATTAGAAAATTGAGGTAGAGTGAACAAGGCCCTAGAAAAACACAATTTACCACACAAACAAAAGAACAGAAAGCCTAAGTAATCCTGTAACTATTAAAGACTGAATCCTCAATTAAAGATCTCCTCACAGAATCATCAACAAAATAAAAAGACAACCCACAGAATGGGAGAATATATTCATTGATACATCTGATAATGGATTAATATCCAAAATGTATAAAGTACTCACAAAACTCAACACCAAAAAAAAAAAAACAACCCAATTAAAAAATGGGCAAAGGACCTGAATAGAGACTTCTCCAAAGAGGAAGTATGGATGGTCAATAGATATATGAAATGATGCTCAATGTCACTAATCATCAGAGAAATGCAAATTAAAATCACAATGAGATACCATCTCACACCTGTCAGAATGGCTATCAGCAATGAATCAACAAACAAAAGTACTGATGAGGATGTGGAGAAAGGGGAAGACTTTTGCACTGTTGGTGGGAATGCAGGCTGGTGCAGCCACTGTGGAAAGCAGAGTAGAGATACCTCAAAAAATTAAAAATGGATCTGCCTTTCATCCCAGCAATCTCACTTCTGGGAATACATCTGAAGGAACCCAAAACACTAATTCGAAAGAACATAAGCACCCCTATGTTCATTGCAGCATTGTTTACAATTGCCAAGATATTGAAGCAGCCCAAGAGTCCACCAATAGATGGGAGGATAAAACGACTATGGGACATTTACACAATGGAGTTCTACTTGGCTGTAAAAAAGAAGAAAATTTTGTCCTTTGCAACAGTATGGATGGACCTAGAGAACATTATGCTACATGAAATAAGCCAGTTAGAGAAAGACAAATACCAGAGGATTTCACTCCTATGTGGAATCTAATGAACAAACTAAGCTAACAAGCAAAACAGAGACAGATTCATAGATAGAGAGCAGGATGACAGCTAAAGGAGGGGAGGTTAGGGCTGGAGATATTGAGAAAGAAGAAAAAAAGGACTCATGGACATGGACAACAGTGTGGTGATTTCTAGGGGGAAGGGGGTGAAAGCGGACTAATTGTTAATGGAAAAAAATACAATAAAGATTAAATTAAATAAAGGTCTATCAGAGAAAATGCCAGCCCCTACCTGCAGCCCTCCCTTTGGCAGTTATTGGGCATTTTCTCCTATTTATAATATTTATAAAGCTGAGACTCTTATCCATATGCACCTCTTTATGTGTATTTCCTACACATTAAAACCTCAAGACAAGGAGAGTTATGTTTTAATCCTCCTTCCCACCCTTAACTCATGAGAGATGTCCTATAGCTTCATTTCTAGAAACACTTCCTGTTTGCAGGTTTGAATGAGTGACCCAAAGAACTTTTATGAGAACATTTATTAGGGGTCTATGTGCCAAGCAAGTCATCTATGTTGATGTTATTTAATCTGCATAAACCTCCTGCAAGAGAGTCATTATTATCACCATTTGAGACTCAGAGATATGGACTACTAGTGAGAGGGGAAGAAGGAAATGTAGAGCCCAGGGCCATCTGACTCCAAAGCCTATTGCTTTCCGCTGTACCACATAGCTGCTCAGAACAAGCTCGCACCTGCCTCAGAGCATGGAAGATCTTGAGTGAACCCTCTCCTGTCCTGGCCCCCATCTCTGGCTTTCTGCATGTAGGTCAGAGTTCCAGGTCCCTCCCATCCCGATTACAATGTTCTGGAGTTTCTTCAGTTGGTCACTGACTGTCTCACCTAGCAGCCCCTAGAATTAAACTAAGCGTGGAAAGACATGGTTGGTTATTCTGGCTATCTGTAGCTGGGTTAAAAATCCCAAACTTTGTGGTATAAAACAGCCATGTTATGCTTACAGACTCTGTAGGTCAGGAATTCAGAAAGGGTCCAGCAAGGGTGCCTTGTTTCTGCTCTACGATGCCTGGGCCTCATCTGGAAGATTGGAAGGCTGAAGGTGACTCGGCCACTGGGGGCTGGAATCATCTGAAGTCTTGTTCTGGTGGTTGGGGGCTGGGGCTGGCTGTTGGCTGGGACCTTAGCTGGGGCTTTTGGCCAGCATATCTATATGTGGCCTCTGCATATAACTTTGGCTTCCTCACAATATGGTGGCTAGATTCCTGTGCAGCAGAGCCAGGGGAAAGCCACACTGCCTTTTATTACATAGCTTTCTGGCTTGTGTAGCATCACATCTGTGACATTTCACTTGTTGCGATCACCACCAAGCCCTCCCCAATTCCACGAGGAGGAAAAATAGACTCCACTTCTTGATGGGGGTGTCAAGGTTCTAGAAAAGCAGGTGGGACTGGAAGTATTGCTGCGGCCACATTTGGAAAATACAGTGTGCCTCATGGGCCCACCTCAGAGGAAGCTCTTTCTCCACACAGGAGGACCCAAGGGGTGCCGAGGGTGTTGCTTATAACGTCATTCATTTGGCAACACAAAGTGATCAAAGTGTCTACCTCGTGCCAGGTGCTGCTTCCTCGAGCACAGCCCAGCTGCGCAGCCTTTCAGCACCACCTCCACCCAGGTCCTCCCCTGAAGCCCTGAGAGATTTGATCAAGATGAGGGAACTTTGGGTTTAATTCCCTCCAGCCTTCTGGGAAACATTGTTCTGGGTCATTGTGGCTACAGTCCAGAGAATAATTTCTCCCACCGGGGCCTGCTGTTGAATTGAAGTTTTATACTTCCATTTCCGAAAGAGCAGGCATATTGAGCAGTTTCTATTTACTGAAAAAAAAAAAAAGTTGCTTTTACTTATATGTAGCTCTTATTTTTGTTGTAACCATGGGAAAAAACAGCGTTTCTCAATAGGAAAGATGTTCTTGCTCTTTGGTCAGACATAGAAGTGGGAGAATCCATTTGTGAATTAGGTCACTGTGGTGCAGAGGAAGAAGCTGTGAGAGTTCGTCTAACCCTTTGCTTTATTTAGCACACAAGTATGACTAGTATGTCTGGTTCACTAATATCACCTTTGAAAATGTAATGAGCTGGTTATGACAAGTTGATACTGAAATAATCACAATAACCTATAAGTATCATATTCTAAGCTCTGGGCTGAGCATTTTATACACTGTCACATTTAATCCTCAACAATGCTGTGAGGAAGGTCCTAAAATTATTTTCACAGATGAGGAGACTACTCACTAAGGCTCAGAGAGGTTAAGGACTCTGCTCAAGGGCACACAGCTAGGAAGTGGTGAAACTGGAATTTGAATTCAGACCTATGGACTCCAGAGGCAGTGCTGTGCAGATGATAGGCCTGGTAGCTTAGAGGGAGGGCAGGAATCAGAATACAGCTGGTTCTAGGTGTTGGGTCCAAAGGGCTGGGTAACAAAGACTTGTTCTACTGCCTTAGTCTCCTCATTTGTAAATGGAGATACCTACCTGCAGGAGTTATGTACAGTCCCAGTATAGTAGTAATCTAAACCTAGAGGGCACTCAATGCATGGTTGGGGAGTCCCCTTCCTTTTCTCTTTCCTCCATAATTTGCCTTGAGCTGCCCGGTGGAAGGGGCCTCCCTGTCCAGAAATGGGGGGATGACCAACATGACTTTCTTACCTGTGGCTACTCTAAAATCCCTCAGCTCCCGTTGGATTTCAGGATTCCAATCCCTCTTCACTGTGATTTTCATTGGGAGAACTTTAAATGATTTTATAAAAACTGCAAATGTACAAGGTAATTGAGTCTTCTGTTTTATTACCCTGAGCTGCCTGGACCTTGCCTGGCCTCCTCCTCACTCATGGAGCCGCCGGAATAAAGTTGGAAGTGTTTGTGCCGGTAATATATAGGACTTAATTAACCTGGCCTTTTATAGCATTTCCAATGGAGGGCTGGAACGAACTTCGAGGCAGCTTGAGAAAAGAGAAGGGGGGCCTCGGGTTGGAGAGTGTGTGTATGTACAACAGTCAATGTGTTTTTTTCTCCTGTTCTTTTCTCTAGTACTTTAATCAGCGTTTAATAACCCAGTTGAAAATCCATCATTCAAACCCAAGCACTGGTGGGAAGAGCTGGAGGGGAAGCCTGCCTTCTTCCTTCCTTTCCAAGCCTACAGCAAGCCATGAATTGGTCAGTGGGTCCAGCCACACCAGAAACTTCCACCAGAGGCTAATCCCGCACATCTTGGGTAGGAGACAATGAATGGACATTAACATACAGACTCTGTGTTGATAACACCATTTCCTACTCAAACGCAAACCAAACCTAAGAAGTCTCCAGTGGGGTCCTGGGCCCATTCCTGGGACCCAAAGCCAAGCTAATCTATCTGTCTACCCCTTCCCCCTCCACTCCCCAACATTCCCACTCTTTACCTTTCTAGCATGAAGCCATACCTGAGCTGGACACCCTTTTAAACCAGCTTAGGAAAAAGTGACTCGATTCAGATCCACCATGAGTACAAGGCTAGAGGTTTATAATTGCCAAGGCACCTTCATGTCTTACAACCGTTATTTTAGGGAGACTTCCAAGTAAGGGCAGTCAGGGCAAGTGCCTCTCACCAGCTGCCTGCTCAAACCATCGCTCCATATACCATGGCTCATAAATCCTACCCCGACGCCACTGCTGAGTGGTTACATCATCCCTAAACCTCATGCAACAATTCGATTTGGAAATAAAAAGGCAGGTGTTAATTGACTCACTCCCTCTGCCCCTTTGTGGTGCCCCTGACCCTCGATAGCTTTTAACCTCGCAGTTAATAAAAGTCTGGGGCCCAGCCCCAGCACAGCTCCTCGTTCATTCTTTCATAACGTCAGCAAATTCTTACTGAGTGACCGTAATGCACAAGTCATTGGCCAGTCCCTAGGGGGCTTAGGTGGCCAAAGATGAGCAAGAAGCATTTCATGCCTGGGGGAAGCTTCCAGAAGATGCTCATAAGTTATGCGGATTTGGGCAGCAGGTGCTATGGGCCCCCAGAGAAGGTCTGGTGCAGCCAGGGTTTTAGAATGGTCTCCCACTCTTGATTGACCACTCTTAAGTTTGCCTGTCCAGCATTCGTATCTCCTCTAAGAGCACCCAGATTCTCCTTTGGGGAATCCAGTCTCTTTCACTAAGTCTGTGTGTGGTTTCAAATGGGGCTGAATGTCTTAGGGTCCACAGGGATCAGCCCAAGACTAGAACTAGCCAATCAGAGCAGGTCAGCCCCCTGGCCACGGTGATTAGTTCAGTAATGAGCATGAGATGGGAGCTGGGCTAATGGAAGTTATTGCTGCAACTGCTGGGAAGGAGCTCTGTCTGCCATCGGGGTTAGCCAGAAGTAGGCCTGGAGCTGCTAGTTGCCCTCTTGCCCTCATTCAGGAAATGCTTCCAGAGCTTTAGAGTAAAGCCATCACTTCATTCCCTCCTGCAGGAGAACCTTTGGTACGGCTTCAGGCCATACTGTCTCGGGCACCATGATAAGCACCTATTGGTTTTTATGTGTGTGTATCCCAGGCCCAAGTGACCCTTTGTCTACCTTCAACTAGTCTGTGCCAAGGAAGAATTTCAAGGAAAGCAGAGCTGAGAGATGGAAAGAAAAAGATTGTTGAGGGTATTGGGTAACTGGATCCAGCCCTGTCCAAGGCTTGAAAATCCCTGAACTTTCATTTAAGTGAGCTAGTGAACAGTTCACATTTTTCTTCTATATGAATCAGTTTCCTTAGAATTTCTGTTGCTAATCACAAGTTTTCTAGGTACAGAGACCAATTGAAAGTCACCTTTTTCCTCCTCAAACTCCATGGTGGGCCAAGGAGATATGGGCTTCCTTCTACTTTCCTTTGTGATAGAGTCAGGGCAAGTTAGGGTCAGGCCCTGGCAAGAGAGGTGCCTAGAGCACCTAATTTTAAGGCACTCCTTTTAAGGGCTGCACTTGCATGACTCTGAGAGTGAATGCCTCCTTAAATCTTGCACCCTAGGCTCCTCTCACGTCATCCTAGACCTAGCTCTGTCCAGGTTGCTGAGTGTTTACATCTGTGTTTCCAGATCTAGCCTGAAGAGTTCAGAGTTGATTACTGCTCTCCTTCCTCCCCTAGAGGTGGGCTTGGCTCATTCTCTGGGCCTTGAAAGATAATGTTACATAAAGGCTGGTTCTGGGGCTTTACCAGGTCAAACCAGAGCAGAACCCAGGGCAACTCATAAGTCAAGGGAGAATCTTCCAGTTAGGGTGGGCTCAGGATCATTGGGGACGACACCAGATATATGATTATTACTTTTTTGGTGTTCATCCATGATTTGACTTATCTTAGGATGAGATGGTATTGTTCCTGAGCACAGACAGAGAGTCAGGCACTCAGAGCTGAGGAGGCTGCTCTTGGGATAATGAATGAACATGAAAACCAAGGCTGCTCACTGTGGTTCAGGAGAGACAGCAGTGGCCTGAAACCAGAGGCTCACCCATGACCACAGCAACTTGTTGTGTGTTCTTCAACACAGCTCTTTACTTCTCTGACCTCTGTTACCTTGATTTGGAGAGGCAGACTGAGTAGGATGAGCTCGAGGGGCAGAAAGATCTGGTTACAATCCCAGCTTACTCACTAGGGTGAGATCCACTCTGAGATTTGTTTCCTCATTATTATTCCTCAGTGGGAACTACAAAGGTGCTTTCCTCTTAAGGTTGTTTCAAGATTCAATGAGATAATGAAGTGTTTAGCACAGGGCTGATATAATTTCTCAATTAATTATATTGGTATTAATGTTATTCTGTAAAATAAGAGGGCATATTAGAAGATCAAAAGCACTGCCAAGAATTACAGTGGCAATTCTAGATCCAGCCCCAGCCCTCTGAGGACAATCACTGTTTCCAGGACACTTAAAAGCCGATGCGTATGACCACGGACAACAGTGCGCTGACTGAGGGGGGGAGCGGGGTGGGTGGAGGTGGAAGAGGGTGTAAGGGGGATAACTGGTAATGCAAAATATACAATAAAATAAATTTTAAAAAGCCAATATGAGTTGAGCACCTACTAGGAGCTCTCTGGGGGAAGAACCCAGTCCTGCCCTTTAAATTTTGAGGGGTTAATACTTCCAGCCCACAGCAATATCACCAGGATTCTTCTCCAACAATGATTTTCATTCCCCTTCGCTTTTTCTTGATGGATGCCCTCCCCCTCCCCCTTGGAAATCTTACCAAAAACTTGTGTCCCATAGATATATCGCTCAGGTGATACTTAAACCATATATTTCCTGACATTGACAATTTCCTTTCAGATGCATTTATCTTTTCCCTGGTTATTTAGATGATCAGTACCTTAAAAGCAGGGACAGGTCTTGAACTTCCAGGTGTTCCTATAAGTCTAGGTGGAGAACAGGTTCTCTGACATCAGTTTAAGGCCCATGAGCGCCTGCCCAGCCAGGTACTGTGCTTGGGCCTGGGGAGGACAGGAGAGGGCACTAAGGAGGTTCTTGGGAATGAAGAGGCCCTGTGACTGCAGAAGCAATCCCATGCTCTCTTCCAACTGGAATAATCAAAAATTCTTTCTGAAGCAGTAACAGAACGACCTGGGGCTCTAGGTCACCTGAAGCCCTGCCCAAGGCTGCAGCCTCCCTGAGTATCCAATCTGGCCTCCCCACCAGCCCCAGGGCTGCTAGTGAACAGTGTCGGTCTCTTAATAAAAGCAACACCAGTGCCAAGTCCTAACTCCGCTGGAGAAATAGTCCTGTGCCCCTTGGTTAACATTAACATCTCACACCTTAATGCGGCCATATTTTTGGAAAGCCAGTATGAATGAACTGCTTAGCTTATTGGTATGCAGCTCTAGGTGGGGGTTGGGGCTCCAGGGAGAAGGGGCACTCTGCAAAGGGGATGTAATTAAGCCTCAGAATGTTCGATATATGCCCCAAAAGGAGGGAATTTGGGGGCATGAGAACAAGAGTGATGGGCTTGTTTGGAAGGTACTGTGTACTAAAGCTTAACAGGCACTAAGAAGACTCAACATGGGTCCCACCCTCTCTTACCCCAAGCCCCCACCTAGCAGGGCCACCCACTCAACGTTTGGGTTCCTAACTTTGCATTTCCCAAGCAGATTCTATCAGCAGCTCTTCTCAGATAAAATACATCATCATTTGCTCCATTAGAAAATAAATGTATGGCTATATTATGGGATTTGCATTCCATTACCTTGGTTTGCATGCCATAAAACATTTATTACACCCTTGGGCTAAAGTCTTAATAATGACTGGGTGCGAGGCACTAATGTGGTGCTGGTCCTGCTTGGGAACCAGAGATTAATGCCTTTTGATGTCACCCAGCTAATAGTCGTGCTCACCAATTTGTTCCATCAGAAGACATTAGAGTCAGGCCCTGTGTGGGGGTGGGGGCCACTGCTCAGCTTCAGCTAGGAGTCAGGGCTCCCTCTTCCTGGTCTTGTTCAAAATGGCCAGAAGTCCTCCCTCTTCAACTCCGGCATTCCACATGCACCTTACCCCCCCCAACCCCCTCCCCACCCCTACCCTTGGGTAAGTCCCCACTCTTGGGTGTGATGAAGCTGCACAGAGGGCTTTAAACATCTGCGTTCCTGCCAGAGCACAGCAGCAGCAGCAGTGACATCTGTGAGAGTACATGAACACACACACACACACACACACACACACACACATCCTCTCTTCTGTCTGGCCTGCCCCATTCAGCCTCCCATGGCAGCCCAGCAACCCAGCAGAGGAGGCTCTGAGGTTACAGGAGAGATGGAGCCTCTAGAATAATGTGGGTCCTGAGGACCCAGTTCGAGGTGAGTATGGAGGCACCTTTCTAAAGAGGAAGCTTGGTGGACAGGAGGATAAACTGGGCAGAGTTCTCTAAAGTCCTCGCACAAGTGCCACCAGCCTCATCTTCTCTCCCTTCCTGGCACCTGCTGAGATGCCAGTGGAGGCAGAGGTGAAGGGGGAAGCTCTGTACTGGATGGGGCTAAGTGCAGAACGTAAGTTAGCATGGCATAGGATAGGATCACATATGGAGCAAAGGGTACCTTTCTTTGGATAATAATATAGGATATTATTCCATAATAATATAGCCTCTAATAACGTGATGCATGGTAAGCTATATTGCCAAATTGTTTATAGATTAGGAGGGAGGCACAAAAGGTATTTAGTGAGACTGATGTTTTAAAACTGAGCCCAAATAGTAATAAATGCTGGGGATTTAATTGACCCAGAGACAAGTTAGCTAAATGCCTTCTCATGGGGACTTCCTGGCGAGGTGAGCAACCCGGCGCCATGCACTTCTGCAGGTATGGCAGCAATGCTGGTCACTCAAACCCAGGCCTGCAGACTCCCAGGCCAGTGCTCTCTCCACAGCTCGTGACCACTCCTCCCCCATTTTGGAAGGAAGTGGTGGCACCAACCACCTCCTAGACAGAGTGGGTTCAGGGCTTCTTCTGATTTTCTGTCTCACCTGGGAAACCAAGTTGTCATCCTTCCTTGCTGCTGGATGGAGCAGCCCTCACTCTTTGCCCCAATACTATGTGCTCCTCCTCACTGAAGCAATCTGCTTCAAGTCAGTCTCCACTCACGAAACCCCATGGCTCCCAACAGCCCACTGATAAACCTGTGCCGCTGCTAGGCTAGCCATACACTCAACCCAAGATGGAGCCCCTTGGATCTCCAATGTGGGGCCCTAAGGGCAGTAAGTCCTGGCCCCTGCTCTGGGAAGATTTTAATGTAGAGGCAGAAAATTACTCTAGAAAGGTGTTATGACTTCCAAGTAACACACCATAGCAGCACATTGCTTCTGACCATGCACTTCTGGAAAGGCTGGTCAATAAGGTGGTTCTAAGGAGAGAGATGGGGGAAGCAGTGGGATGGGTGATGGGGTTTGGCTGAGAAAGAGAGTGGTGGGAGCAAAGGTGTGGAGATGGGAATGCTTGGAGAATGAAGGCGGGTAGGGGGGAAGATTACTGTGAAAAGTTGTGGTCAGAGCAAGAAGCACTGTTAGCGTAGGGTTGGATTCCGGATGCAGTGGCAGAGAGAGAAAGGGCTTTGTATCGAAATGCTGGGAGGGTCCCCCAGCTGAGGCCAGAAGCAGGGAGCCCAGGCGGATGTGTCTGCTGGACCAGGAATGAGGCCATAAGGGTGGGCCTGGGGCAGGAGCGGGAAGGAAGAGATGAAGGAAGAGGAAATAGAGAGGAGTCAAGAAGAGGCTCTGCCGGCTGGTAGCAGGGGCTGGAGCCACATTAGCTCTGAGGCCGTGATTCTCAGTAGGGCTGTGCTGCCAAAGGCGAGTTTGGACATTGGCGGGGGTATTTTGTTGTCACAATGCTGGCATTTAGTGTATGTGTGTGGGGGGCGGAGGACGCAGGGGTGCTCTCTGCATACAGTAATGTGTAGGACACGCCCATGCCACAAAGAATTCTCCCACTTTGAAAATTCCAAGCAAGTTGCTGCGTTCTCCACAACCCCAGGGGGCACCACTCACTTACGTGATGAACAGCCTGCACAGCTACCAGGCAGGTCCTGGGCTTGACAGTGATCCTGCTGGAAAAAATTGTTTACAATGAGCTGAGTTAAAAACATAGCTCAGTTTTGCATATAACCACAGAGTACTTTTGCATGGTTTTAATATACACTACATTTTCTAGAAATGAACTCCTGTGATGACTGAGAAGGAAATTGTCCCGTGCTCTGTACAGTACCCTGCCAAGAACTGTGTGTCATTTCAGAAAGTGCTGTTCCCGTGGGCACATCACTCATGGCCCTGACGTCACCAACACACCCGCACCCCATGGCAGGAGGCACTGACAGCTGTCCCGTCACGTGGCTTTCCCTTTAGGTGTAAATATTCAACGTCTTCATTGTTGCTGAGCGCTTACATATTGAACTATGTATTATTTTATGATAAGTTTCTTTCCTTTGATTTCTCCATTATATTACAGCTTGGTCAATATATTGACTTTTTAAAAATTATGTGGCTAGGTTGGTTATATTATCTCTGCTTTCCATCCTGGGATAATAATGGGGTGTGACAAACCTGGTGATAAAAGAGGCTGTGGGTCTGATGGGCGGAGGGCTACGGTGCAAAGAATTCCAGCCTTGACTTCTGCAGGAAGCCTCCTCCGGCCACTTTAATCCCACAGCCCCACCCGAAGCCTGCTGCTGCTCTTCCTCCTCATATGAAGCCCTCTGTTGTCACAGTGTCCTGATAAATATATAAGGTCCCCAAAAACAGACTGGAAGTGGTCACCTTTTATGGCCCTGACAGGCCCTGGAGAAAAGAGCACTAACCTGAGATCCCCAGTCCAGGGCTGACGGGGCCCCTGGGGAAGCATGAGAAAGGGCATCCACAGAAAAGTAACGCAAAGTCCAGAACACCTCATCGTGCAGCATGAGAGGGCTGGGCGAAATGGAGAGAACCCGGACTCTAGGACAGAAATTTTGCAACAGTCTTGTCAAGTAAAGATTAATTAGGAAAAAAAGCTAATTGGAAATCACTGAAAAACCAAGGCACCCAAAAAACAAGTCCCTAGCAACCTGGGACTGTTGAAAAACAACTGACTGGAAGTCCAAAGCAAGACATGTCGGAGTCTGGGGGGAAATCTGATGTCGTGAGATGGTGATTTCAAGGTGAGCTGTGGAAGCAAAGAGGCATCCTTTGTGAATGGCAGGACTGGCCCAGCACGAGCCAGGGTTTACGTGAGTGAGTGGATGATAGCACCATGAAGGGAGACTAAGGGGACCTTTGCGCCTCTGGAGGTGGGTCCTGTACTAGTGATAACTAGGGGGCGACCACACACTCCTGATGAGGGTCCTGGGGTCTTAACAGCAGCCAGTGGGGCTGGGCCCTGGAAAGAAAGAAAAATGCTGGAGTCTCCAGTTATTTTTAGGGGTCCCCCAAATGGATGCAATAATCTATGTTTTTTAAAGAAAGAACAAAAGAGAAGTGGTTAGTTAGGTCAGACCCACGCTGCCTTTTTAGAAGGAGACTTTTTAGTGTGTGTGTATGTTGAGGGGAAGCATGGAACAAGACTCAGTGGGGGTGCAGTGGGTGTCAGAATTCCTCAGGTAGGTGACTTCATCACTGGGGTTCCAGACTCAGATTGACAAGTTTGTATACTAGCCCGACCACTGAGTAGCTGGGTAGCCTTAAGGCAAGTTACTTAACCTCTCTGTGCTTCAGTTCCCATCCCCCCAAATGGGGATAATAATATTTATCTGGGTTGTAAAAATTAAGAGTTAATATTGTATGTATATGGCATATGACAAGTACTCACTAGATGTTTGTGGTGGCTGTTATTACTCCTGAGAAAAGGGCCAAGTCTTATTAGCTTCCACTTCCTCCTTACCGATTAACCAATGAAGGATGGCTTCGGGCACATGAAGGAGGAGTGGGGTGGTGGTGGTGGCAACATGTATGCTCTCCTATTCTTCCCAGAGAAGCCAGGGAATGGAGGTCAGGTGTCCTGATTCTGGTTCTAAATCTACTATTTAGAGTAGTAGATTTAGAAGCACATTAGAAGTGGAGATTAGCCTCTTGACCTCAGAATCAGCCAGGTAGGGGACAAGGAGCGACTCTGTTTCTATGCTGTCCATACTCCCTAAAACATTTTGATTAGAGGACATGGTGCTCAGGAGGGATCCTCACTCTGGTTTTATGTCTTGTGCATCTACCATTGCTTGATAGCAATCCTGTTGAGAAGAATTCTGAATCCAAACCTAGATGCAGGAGAAAAGATGCTAAGATCAAAATTAGAGATATGTGCTGGGATGCTAGCATGTGCAAGTGTCAGCACTGGCTGGAGGGAAAGAAACCCAGCTGCTCACAATAGCCTGGTCCAACTTAGTCTAGTTCTTGGATGGGGGGTGGTGTGCAGGGAGCCTGCCACCGAGAGGCAGGCATCCTGACTTCTCAGCTCTCCTCTACAAGGCTCGTGGCCCTGGGCACATCAACCTTCTCTGCCTGTTTCTCCCCATATGAATGCCTTGGAGGGAGATCCAAGGGGGATTGTAGGAATTGTAAGATATTAGGACTGGAAGGGGACCTTGAGGTTATAAAAAGGGCACCTCACCCCCTTGCCCTTTTCCTGGCATGGCTTGAAGCCTTTTCCAGCTGCCAGCATTTGCAGGGTTTTTTCCCCCCCAAGAGCTTTTTCCAAAGACTGGTGCACCTTTACACAGCAGCTTGGAAGCATCCTCCACCAATGAGCTGGAAGATCATTGTATAACATCCCAGCTGCTTTGTCCCACGAATGGAATAGCTCTGAGATGTGTGCTCTAGGTTGTCTCCTGGAGTTCCACAATGGGAGTAAGCTCCAAGTACCTAGAGAGCTAACTTGTTTAATAATACACACCTTATCAGTTTCCTTCCCTTCCCTGATTCACTTCCCCACTCCTGGGGTCACCTCCCAAATGAACTACCTGCCCAGATCCTCATCTCAGGGTCTGCTTCTCCCACACCAACACAGACGTTATCTGGATGAACCACTTTGTGTTAGCAAAGCAAGATACTTGCTAGAACACGCTTGTCTGCAGGTACGGGGGTAATAAGAGTCCACCTAGCAGCGCTTGCACACAGCCCAGAAGGAATCAGAACATTTGCATCATTAGGGAAAAGCCCCCTCCACCCCCACCTGGGAAATCTTGTTGTCAGTGGAAGCCCTGTGATGAGACCTCCCTCTGGCTTCTCTCTCCCTAGCCGTCTGTTCCTAATAACCCCACCCAAGCACCAGAACTTCTCTGACTTGATATTTCAGGACGCTGTCACTTGAAATTAATTGCAACTAATTAAAAATGATCCGGTTAGGACAATTGCACAATGGCGCTCCGGAGACTGCTTCATTCCCTGAGGTTTGGTGGCGTTTGCGGCTGCTGCAGCCCTGGTCGGCAGGACGGGGCCATACATCATCGTGTCATTTTACATTGTTATTTCTCTGAAAGCAGCAATTTAAAAGAGTCTCAGATGAACCTTGAGCAACTTTGCACTAAAAAGAAAAATGTTACTGTCCAAGATCTGTAAAATATAACGTATAGGCTCAAAGAAGCCACTTGACATGAAAAGCGGCCTTAAGTTTGTGCCGAGATTTGCATATAATATATAATGTTGTAGCGAAAGGACCCACAAAGCAGGCAGCGGCTGCAGAGCATCGATCCTCAGCCCCTTTGTTCAAACTGGGTCACCTACTGTTCCTGGTTATTATTTTATCATAGCCATTCCTCATGCAGGTGACAGGACTGCATCTAACCCACTGGGTTCTAGGGGCTGCCACCCCTGTCCCTTATTTAGTGGAAGGCCCGGGCCCTTCCTGACTCTGATGCTGAAAGCATTGCCAAGTCCCAAGCTGGCCTTGTTGGTTTCCACGCTAATCCCAGGAGTGGTGGTGCTGTTAGGACACGAGGCACTTTTCAGGCTTAGAAAAAGCCCATTAAACTCAGAGTTGAGGCAGTGGGCCCTGCTAAAAGCACCCTAGCGGCTCCCACACCTCTTTTCAAGGGAACCCAGGTATTTCAAATGAATTTTGGCTCTATGTCCTTGAGCTGCAAATCTCTCCAGTCAGGCCACCTGCTGTCCAACCCCCCTTGCCTCTGTCATCTCCACAGCACCCTTCAACCCTCTCCACATCAACAGAGCAAGGGCAAGCAGGCCTTAGCACAGAAAGCGTCATGTCTGAGAAGCACCTTCCAAAAGTCTTCTGATGTTCATTCTCGTTCTGCAATTAAAAAAAAAAAATGAGGTGACTTTCAAGGGTATTGACAAAAATAAGAAACCTCAGCAAAACAAGAAGAGAAAAAGTTCAAAAATTAAAAATCAAGATCTTTACAATTAAAGGTCCAGGAGTTATATAAAAGACTATAAAGACAAAAGGAAAAAAACAGCGAGCAGATAAGCACATAAAGTTTTATGTGATTACTGAAACTTGGCTCTGGGCTTCCAGGAGGTCAAAGCAAAAAGGAAAATAAGAAACACAATTTATTACAAATGTCACGTAGTCCTTACAGGAAAGCAGAGCAACTCCTCAGAAGAGGTGGGACTTGTTTTGCACGGACCTCCTGGGGGCCCTGCAGCGGTGGACATCCTTCACATCCTCCTCGTGATCGGGCGCTAGGCCTGCGAAGGCGCCCGTTTGGGAGACCTACGAAGGTGCCCATTTGGGAGGTCCAGGAGACGTGGATCAAATATGATGCAGTTCACTGATGGTGGCTTCATTCAGGGATAAGACCCACATATTAGAAGAATGCAAGGGCTAACCCCAACCTCATTTCCAAATTATTCTCCTTGCAAAGTAGAATAATTGCAATTCTCCTCTCAGTTCTGCTTTTGTTAGAGAATGGACAGCAGACAGTGTGAGGCTCTTGTTTCTGACAAAGACCTGAAATGCAGGTGTTGCATGTGGCTGAGAATTGGACCAAGGTATATATAAATTATAGCACATCTGTACAGTGGAATGCCATGCAGTCATCAACAAGAACAAGGGGGACAATACATGCTGTTAGAAAAAGTCGTGTAAGACGTTGTTAGGCGAAAAAAGCAAGTTGCAGAACAGTAGGTATTGTATGAGCATGCTTGGATTATAAGTGAAATAATAAAATAACACATAAAATTTATGGAATGTTACATAAGAAATTGGTGACAGTGTTGAACATTGGGAGATGGAATTTCATAGTTCATCTAAGCCCTCATTACTATAATTTTGTATTCCTTTTAGATTTTAAAAATAATTTTTAAAGAGTTAATCAAGAAAACAATGCAGTTTTGTTATGAAGAATGAAGCAGATCAGTATTACTGAAAAAGTAAGATATGAAGGGAAAATCTGGATAAATGCATAACCAATGTCTAAAAGTGGTTATCTTAGAGAGGTAAGCTTATACAGACAACTTTCTAAATGAATTGTTTTTGTAACTTTTATAATAAGTAGGTATTACTTCACAATAATAATAACAATAATAATTTAAAAAATTTAAACCAACCTGGGGACTGTCAGGTTGACTGCCTTTTTTTGAAAATTAAGAAGACTGATCAAGATTTTTCCAAATAAATGACCACCTTACCTCTGTAGGGCAGCAGAATCTGCAAACAGGACATGAGTTTTTCTTAAGGGAAAAATTGGGTTGTCTATTCTGGCACATGAATGAATGCTCTTTTAAAAAATATCTATTTATTTATTTTAGAGGGAGGGGATGGGAGGGAGAGAGAAAGGGAAAGAAACATCAATATGATAGAGAAATATTGATTGGTTGCCTCCCATATGCACCCTGACCGGGGACTGAACCCATAACTCAGTCATATTCCCTGACCAGGATTCAAACCAGCAACCTTTCACTTGGCAGGATGACACCCGACAAACAGCCACACCAGTCAGGGCTGAATGAATGATCTTGACCTCAACATTCTGGCCTCACAGAACAATGATGCTCATCAGAGAAGGGGCTTATAGCACAATCCATAGGCTAGTGTGCTTCTGTAAAAAACATATTTAAAAGTTGCCGTTGTTTTATGGTAATATAATATGTTTGAACTGTTAATTAATTTTTAACAATTCCGGATATTTCCTTCTCTTCTTCCCCCACCCCCCAGGCTGTTCTGTGCTGCGTGCCTCAAGGGAAGAGATGGGATAGCAGAAAGAGAAACAATGGCTTGTCCTGGCTTTTACTTTCAAAGGCTTAGGGAAAAGGACCTGGAGAAAGAAAAAATAATGATCAGAGAGAACATGTCACTCCCAAGAGAAGAAAATAGGGATGTGGGGGAGGATCCAGGGTTGGTGGTGCTGAGAGGTTTGGGACTGGCCCTAGTGAGGCACTAGGAACTGAGAGCTTCCACTCTGAGAAGCTGCATCAGCTCAATATATATTCTTGTTAAATGAATGAATGCACATGTTTGGGTGCTTTATAGGCAGGTGAGACTGAACAGAGTGAATCTACTAGTGACACCAATGGCAAACTGATGGCAGCCCATGGAAAAGAAGGGACAAAAGAATCTTTAACATTCCCTTTCAGGCCAAGGCAGTACCTAGGCTCTCCCCTGCCACCCCAGCCAGGGAGCTTTATGAGGGCAGGAGCTATCTGTCTAGTATGAGCTGAGTGCCCAGCTCAGTCCCTGAAATGTGGCAGGTACTCAGTCAATGTTTTCTGAATGGGCCAACACACCAAGGTGCAGAGAGAAGAGAAGTGGGCTATACCTTCGGATGCAGAGGAAAGGCAACTTCAGATGCTGACATATTCATCCGCCTCTTGCCTCAGCCCTTGGCATTAGCCAGTGTTTCCCAAAGTGTGCTCTGTAGAACCCCAGCACCAATAGATATTAAGTGGGAAAACAAGTTATGTGTTTCTGCAGTCAAATAAATTTGGAAAATGCTGGGTTAAATAAAGTTAAACAGGTTTCCTGACTTCAGCACTCGAAGAGCCTTTAATTTGTGAATGTGAATTATAACTCCAAGAGAAGGCTTATGTTTTGAAAATGTTTCCAAACTTATCTAACCAGGAAACCTATTTTTCAAGGAGAAGAAGATTTGCAAAGAAGAGAGTTCTCTTTGGGAAACATGGGTATAACCTCACCCCTATCAGAAATGGAAGGACTTTTGGAGAAAATCTAGTGCCATACTCCCTCTTCACAGAAGAGGCAAGAGAGGGGAAGTCCAGAGAGGGAAAGGGATAGACTGGAGGAAACACAGCAAATCAGAGTTGGGCTGGGCTAGAGTCCAGCCATATCTGGCTCCCAGGACCCTTGCTGCTTTCAGTCTTGATTTATGGGGATCTGAACCCTGGTTTTTCAGCCTCATTTTGTTCACTTGCACTCTCAGAATCACAGAAACTTAGAACAGGAAAGTTCTTCCCTGGGGGTGGCCTGAGAGACAGGCCAGCTACTCATGGGTGCAGTCAGGTTGCTTGAAAACTTGAGAAAGGCTTGGACATCCTCGAGAGTAGACACAACCAAACGAAACCCTCACAGGTCCTGTAGGCTGCTGGTCCATGAGGTCCACATCATCTCCACAGACATAACCAGCCTAGAAGGAAAAGGAAATAAGTCAGCCATTCCTCACAAATAAATTAAAGACAGTTTTGTAAAAAAAAGTTTTGTTTGTTTTGCAAACTAAAATTGACTTTCCAGGTCCCCAGTGAGAAAAGAGAAGCAACAACAACAACAACAACAACAACAGGAAAGCCCTGAGAGATGTGGAAGTCCCACTCCTGACCTCCCCTCTGTTTCTGGTCCCAGATTCCTTCCATGACACAACTCAGGGCTTGTACCCTGTACTCGGGAGACTAATGCCCTTCGCCCGCACCTCCCTCCCTGCCTACCTCTGCCTCTCCCTGACATGGGTGTTCTGCCCCCAAACCCTGGTTTTCAAAGTGTGGCCTGGGACCAACAGTATCAGTAGCACCTGAGTACTTGTTAGAATTGCAAATTCTCTGGCCTCACCTCAAACCCATTGAATAAGAAACTCTAGGTGTGGAGATCAGGACTCCATGTTTTAACAACCCCCAGAAGAGGCCAGGAGATTTTAACTCACACTGAAGTTTATGAACCAACTCCAACAAGCAGCTCTGTGGAAAGGCCTTGCCTTGGCCTTCCAGGTCCCCAGTGAGCAGAGCAGGCAACCTCAGTCAAAATCTTAGGAATCCCCTGACACAAGATCTTTAGAAACTCCTACAGCCTAGTGGGTTCCAACCACTTGAACTTGGTGCCCCCTAAATCCTGAAGTTAATTTACACTACATCATTTCATTAATTGGTCTAATTGATAGATGCAATTTTACAAAAAAGACCTGGGCTGGGGAGTTTTTTCAGGCTCCTATTGTAGATATCAAACACCCTTCCTCTGAAATAAATCATGGCAGGAAGAGGGCTATCTGAAGTTTGGTTTGGGGAATCTGGAAATATCTGAGTCTTAGTCTACTTAAGCCAAGGTGGGGTCTTTTTAGTGCATCAAGAGAAATGCTTCAATTGAGAGCAATAGCTTGATTCTGGTACATTTTCCTCCCAAATCCATCTGCTCCCTGAGTTTCTATCCAGGTTGACATGGGCACAATTCAATGGTGATCTCTGATTGCTGCACTGAATTGAATAATTGTTGGGAACTCCATTACACAATGCAAGGTCTGCATGGTCCAAAAGTGTTGGTCCTTGAAGCTCCAACCCTCTTCATTCAGAAGGATAACACAGCACCCTTTTTCCAACTCTCCCCCCACTACTGGCTCTATCTGTGGGCAGGAAGCCCCTCAAATGTGCCCACTGGAAGGATAAGGTGGCTTACTAGCTGCTTGTCACTGAGAAATGAGGCCCTGTAAGTCTCCATGTTACATCTACTGTCATAGTCCTGGCTCCCATTGCTGCTCTGTTCCTGGCGGAGGGTGTAGATAACTTGGACACCCATCTCCTCACTCACCCACCCACCTACTCACTCACTCATCCATCCACTCTCTCAGCTGGGGTGGCAGTGCCGGCTGCTGTAGCAGCCCTCTATCCATCCTTGTCATTCAGGGGCCTCTGAAAGTATGCCCGTCAATATAATGCACAGCCTGTTGAGGGGAAGTGACATTTTGAATAGTGGACACTTTTCCAGGAGCATTCATCCTAGGTCAGCCTCATGATAAATAAACACATTTGGCGTTGAAGTCAGCAGACAGGATGCAATGACTGAAATGCAAGCACAGATGCAGTACCATGAGGCTGAGTTGATGGGGTGAAGGTGTGGTGTAAGGGGAAGGGGGAGAGGGAAGGAAGCCTCAGCTACCAGATTTGGGGGAGAATTTGTTCCCCTTCCTCCTGGTATCTTTAGGGAAAACAGAAAGCAAAAAGGATGCTGAAGTTTCCTTTTATCCCTGAACCACAAGAATGTCCCTTCTTCTATCACCCCTTCTGCTCCTCACCTGTCCCTCTCCCCCCAAAAAAATACCCAGTACCAATCTTAATTATCCCAAACAGTGCCCTAAACAGAGTATTTATAAAGCTTACTGCGTTTGTCTTCCTGTTCCTATTAATAAAGTCTGGGAATGTAGGGAAGAAATATGGGTGGGTGACAGGGTTTTTAATGGTGCCTCACCTTAAATGCATTTTAAAATATGTAAATCAATAAAAAAATTATTTGTAATAGCAGCCTAAGAGTGCTGGTTAGCCTGGCACAGAGTGAAATGCATGCTACAAGCCCTATTACCATACATCCTGGGAGCTGTAGTTAGGATTAATCTGTCAAAGGGGATGGTTTAGTGTTGATGAATATGACATGTGACCATTAACGATGTTGATTTTATCTCCCGAGATTAGCATGATTTACTTCGGATGGATAATAATGTCATTTGCTTGATGCAGTAGATCTGTTTACGAGCTGATTAAATTGTAAGGCCTTGCCTCATTTCATGCTATTTGGTTTACAGCTTCATTACCACAATCACAAAAGCTGGGGAAATGTCCCACATTCCATGTCACAATAAATCACTGCTTCACGTTGCCGGGATGGATTTTAGCAGTTCTGCCCAGCAAGGACCATTCTTGGCTCCCCACTCATATGTGATCCAGAATACATTAAGGGGATCTTCAGGAACACTGGAACGAGATGGGGCAGAAATCCTCTTGGATCTTTTAATTGAGATTAACAAAGTCCTTGAGTAATTAGCTGTAACAAATTACCGTATTATTTAAACAGTGAAGTCACTGTTTTTGTTGCAGGGATGAGTACCATAAATATGCAGAAAAGTGACACTGGAGAAACCAGAGGGAAGCTTGGAAGCAAATTTTATTTTCACCCTATTATTTTGTGCTCTGGGAAGGGGCAATCTGAATGCAAGGTAGGTAGGAGACCTGCGTGTTAGGTCCTCAACCCTGTCATGCTTCTTCAAAGTGGAATGGGATGGGGTGGGCACCACACACCCTACCACAGCACTGGCCACCTCAGTACCTCTGGGCGGGATGTGGCTGAAGTGGAGGAAAGAGAGAAGAGCACCTGGCACTTGGGTCAGAAGGGAAATGTGTAAACCACAGGCCTGTTCACTACACGCCAACTCTGCGCCAGACTGAGCTGGCAGGGGGGTTCTCTACTCTGTATGTGGGGGAAATACGGGGCTCTTTACCCCTCAAAAAGGGTAGGGGGCGTGGAAACAAAGTCCTGAAATGACTGTCTATGTTTCTTTCCTTTTTTAAAATTGAATTTATTGGAAAGGTCTGGGTTAATAAAACCATACAGGTTTCAAGTATACAACTCAATAAAATATCACCTGCACACTGTCTCAAGTGCTCACCATCCAAAGTCAAGTATCTTTCCATCCTCATTTATCTTCCCTTTGGCTACTTCCCCCACTCTCATCCCCCTTTCCTCTGCTATCACCATACTGTTGTCCGTGTCCATGTGTCATATACATATTTTGCTTAATCTCTTTGCTTTTTCCACTCAGTCCTCCAAGGCCATCTACATTTCTAATAACACTTCAGAGTTTTTACCACCTGCCTGGTCCTGTTCTCACCACTGACACAATTCTGTGAGGCTGGCATTATTATCCTCATCCCCTGTTATAGATGACAAAACTGAGACTCAGGGGAAGATTAAGCAATGTGCCTAAGGTCACAAAGCCAGCCAGTGACAGAATTGAAATTTGAACTCAGGCAATGGGGCAAAGATTATATTACAGTACCTATATGCTGAGATTTCTCTTTGATGCAAGGTGAAGCCATTTTATTAAAGGCATAAGGTGGGAGAATTTTTAAGACTTTTGGTTCTTATTCCGGAATTGAAGCCGTTGACACTGAATCAGTCCTGTCTGCAAAGAATTTAGGGTCAACAGTAATCAGGAGCACTGAGGTCAGGTTTTAAATGGGAACTGTAGTAAGATTTTTGTGATGAGAAGATGTAAGCCTCTAGCCCCTCAAGG
The DNA here is from genome assembly GCA_004027475.1 of Anoura caudifer. NCBI lineage: Eukaryota > Metazoa > Chordata > Mammalia > Chiroptera > Phyllostomidae > Anoura > Anoura caudifer. The sequence goes on from PVKU01006812.1 coordinate 43,321, forward strand.
CCAGGCTTATGAAAATAGAAAGCAATAATTTTAAAGGTTAAAGGTGGCCTTTCTCTGCTTCTTGGCTCAGCATCTCCCTAGGTCACCAATGGGTAGAGGAGAGAATTTGTTGCCCTCTGAAAGTTCTGCAGATGAGGCAACTCAAAAATTCCAAGCTCGTGTATTTTCACCTCTGAACTTGAGATGTGGCAAGTGTCTGCATCTCTTATCCAGAACTCATTCATCACTGTGTCCTTATAGCAAAGACTACTAGTGGCCTCCAATCTCTATTCTCCTGTTTTTCCTGTACTAGAATGCTGATTTGTAATTGATTTTAGTAAAATAAAGTCTATATTTCCCAGCCTCTCTTGATGATATATAGGCCATATGACTAATATGGCAGCCATTTATTGTGCACCTACTCTGAGCCAGGTGCTATGCTAGGCATTGGAGGGTTTAAAGATACTTAGATGCAAACCCAGTCCTCAGCCAGCCAGGCTGCTGGTCTGTCCATCAGATGTGATGTGACAGTCTGTTAGGTACCTGATTGATCTATCTGTCAATAAGCATGCCAGCTATTTGATCAGTGGCCAGACCCTCACATAGGCAGCCATTGGTCCTAGTATTGAACTCTCAGGGTGCATAGATGAAGGAAGGTCCCTTCACCACAGTTCCAGGATGTATAGAGTTTGATGCAAGTCATAGGCATTAATTCCCCCCAAATCAACACACCCTTATCTTATAACATACACAAAAATTAACTAAAGATTTAAATGCAAGATCTGATGAAGTATAATTGTTTGAAGAAAACATAAGAAAAGCTCCTTGACATTGGCTTTGGCAATGATTTTTTTTTTTTTTTGGATAGGACACCAAAAGCACAGGGAATAAGAACAAAAATAGACAAGTGGAATTGGAACAAACTAAAAAACTTTCTACACCAAAAGAAGCAATAAAAAAAGTGAAAAAACAACCTATAGAATTGAAGAAAATGGACTTCCACTCAAGATGGAGGAATAGGTAGACACATTTTGCCTCCTCGTATAGCCATAGAGAGACTTACAACCAGATCGCAAAACAAATAACACCCAGAACCATCAGAAAATCAAGCTGTATGAAGTCCAACAACCAAGGATTTAAAGAAGCCATATTCATCCAGATGGGTAGGAGGGGCAGAATTGTGGAGATGGGCAGAGAGGTGGTGTGGCACAGAGAGGCAGCAGTGGAATGGACAGTCACAAATTCACGTGTGGTGTATAAAAATTGGGAGGGACACCTTGGGAGTGAACAATCCCAGCCCTAGGCCAGATGGCATAGCCCAGTGCTGGGAAGATAAATCCCCATTACTTCTGGCTGTAAAAACCCAGTGGAGGTTGGGGCAGTGGAAGAAACTGCTGGGCTTTCGCCACTTAAAAAGCCCAGATGGACTTAGAATGTTGGCAAACCCACCTACTCTGGGTTTCACCACCAGGGCAGCAGCTGGCAGGGCACAGTCATATATGGGAAGTGGGTAAAGTGACTGGAAATGAGTGAGCACCCAGCAAACCTCCATAAGCCAGGCAGTGGCATTGTACCCTCTCAGAGCCCTCCCCCAACACAGAGCCACAAAGCAGTGATGTGGGTTGCCCCACCCTGGTGAGTACCTAAGGCTCTGCTCCATACAATTTGCAGGTGCCTTTTCTAAGACAGGGAGTCAAAGCAGCTCTACCTAATATACAGAAAAAAACAAACAAACAAAAAAAACCCAACAACAACAACACAGAGAGGAAAGACTTCTGGCCAAGATGGAGGTGTAGGTAGACACACAGTGCATCCTCCTACAACCAAAAGAAGGACAACAACAATTTAAAAACAAAAAAACAGCCAGAACTGACAGAAAATTGAACTGTATGAAAGTCCGACAACCAAGGAGTTAAAGAGACACATTCATCCAGACTGGTAAGAGGAGTGGAGACAGGCAGCCGGGCAGAGAGGACTTGTGGCAAGGCGGTGGCTGGTGGACCCAGCGAGATGGAGGATTGTGGACTGGGCGGTCCCACATTCTCACACAGATAAATTGGAACAACTGGGGAGTGAGATGGACTACACAACCCAGGGCCCCAGCTCAGGGAAATAAAGCCCTCAAACCTCTGATTGAAAACACCTGTGGAGGTTGAGGCAGTGGGACAAACTCCCAGCCTCACAGGAAAATTTGTTGGAGAGACCCACAGGGTCCTAGAATGTACACAAACCCACCCACATGGGAATCAGCATCAGAAGTGCCCAATTTGCTTGTGGGAAGTGGGGAAAGTGACTGAAATCCGGCAGAGAGCGGAGCAAGTGCCATTGTTCCCTCTCAGACCCCTTCCCCACAAACAGCACCACAATGCAGTGACGTGGATTACCCCACCCAGGTGAATACCTAAGGTTCTGCCCCTCACTATGTAACAGGCACATTCTCTCTCTCTCTCTCTCTCTCTCTCTCTCTCTCACACACACACACACACACACACACACACACGCAAACACAAAAGGCCCAAATGAAAGAACAGTTCAAAGCTCCAGAAAAAATACAACTAAGCGACAAAGAGATAGCCAACCTATCAGATGCACAGTTTAAAACACTGGTAATCAGGATGCTCACAGAATTGGTTGAATTTGGTCACAAATTAGACGAAAAAATGAAGGCAATGCTAAGTGAAATAAAGGAAAATGCACAGGGAACCAATAGCGATGGGAAGGAAACTGGGACTCACATCGATGGAGTGGACCAGAAGGAAGGAAGAAACATCCAACCAGAAAAGAATGAAAAAACAAGAATGCAAACAAAAAAAATGATGAGAGGCTTAGGAACCTTCAGGGAATCTTTAAATGTTCCAACATCTGAATTATAGGGGTGCCAGAAGGAGAAGAGGAAGAGCAACAAGTGGAAAACTTATTTGAAAACATCATGAAGGAGAACTTCCCCAGTCTGGCAAAGGAAATAGACTTCCAGGAAGTCCAGGAAGCTCAGAGAGTCCCAAAGAAGTTGGACCCAAGGAGGAACACACCAAGGCACATCATAATTACATTACCCAAGATTAAAATTAAGGAGAGAATCCTAGAAGCAGCAAGAGAAAAGGAGACAGTTAACTACAAAGCAGTTCCCATCAGACTGTCAGCTGATCTCTCAAAAGAGACCTTGCACTCAAGAAGGGGCTGGAAAGAAGTATTCCAAATCATGAAAGGCAAGGACCTCAATCCAAGATTGCTCTATCCAGCAAAGCTTTCATTTAGAATGGAAGGGCAGATAAAGTGCTTCTCAGATAAGGTCAAGTTCAAGGAGTTCATCATCACCCAGCCCTTATTATATGAAATGTTAAAGGGACTTATCTAAGAAAAAGAAGATAAAAAACATGTACAGTAAAATGACAGCAAACTCACAATTATTAACAAGCACACCTAAAACAAAAAGAAAAACAAGCAAACAAGTAGAACAGGAACAGAACCACAGAAATGGAGATCACATGGAGGTTAGCAACAGGGGAGTGGGAGGAGAGAGGGGGAAAAGGTACAGAGAATAAGTAGCACAGATGGTAGGTAGAAAATAGAAAGGGGGAGGGTAAGGAAATGTATACGGAAATGTAGAAGCCAAAGAACTTATAGGTATGACCCATGGACATGAACTAAAGGGGGGAATGTGGGTGGGAAGGGGCATGCACAGTGGAGGGGAATGAAGGGGGGAAAATGGGACAACTGTAATAGCACAATCAATGAAATATATTTAAAAACAAAACAAAACACAGAGAGGTTATTGAATTGAGGAGACAAAGAAATATGGCCCAAATGAAAGAACAGAACAAAACCCCAGAAAAAGAACTCAACAAAATGGAGTGAAGCAACCTATCAGATACAGAGTTCAAAACACTGGTGATCAGGATGCTCAAAGTACTAACTGAATATGACAAAAAAAATAAGGGAGGAAATGAAGGTTACACTATGTGAAATAAAGAAAAATATACAGGGAACCAACAGAGGAGAGGATAAAGCCAAAAATCAAATCAATGACTTGGAACACAAGGAAGGGAAAAGCATTCAATCAGAACAACAGGAGAAAAAAGTATTCAAAAACAAAAGGATAGGCTTATGAACCTCTGGAACAACTTTAAAAGTACCAACATCTGAATCATAGGGGTGCCAGAAGGAGAAGAGGAAGAGCAAGAAATTGAAAACTTATTTGAAAATATAATGAGAGAAAACATCCCCAATTTGGCAATGGAAATAGACATACAAGTCCAGGAAGCATAGAGAGTCCCAACCACATTGGACCCAAAGAGGACCGCACCAAAACACATCATAATTAAAATGCCAAAGGTTAAAGATAAAGAGAGAATTGTAAAAGCTTCAAGAGAAAAACAGTTAGTTACCTACAAAGGAGTTCCCATAAAACTGTTGGCTGATTTCTCAAAAGAAACCTTGCAGGTAAGAAGGGACTGGCAAAAAGTACTCAAAATAATGAAAAGTGAGGACCTATATCCAAGATTACTCTATGCAGCAAAGCTATCATTCAGAATGGAAGGGCAGATAAAGTGCTCCCAGACAAGGTAAAGCTAAAGCAGTTCATCATCACCAAACCATCATTACATGAAATGTTAAAAGAACTTACTTAAGAAAAAGAAGATAAAAAACCATGAACATTAAAAAGGCAACAAAATTATAACTATCAACAACTGAATTTAAAAAGCAAAAACAAACTAAGCAAATAATCAGAACACGAACAGAATCATACATATGGGAATCATTTGGAGGGTTATCAGCTGGGAGGGTGAAGAGGAAAAATGGGGGAAATGGTGCAGGGATCAGGAAGCATGATTGGTGGGAACAAAATAGATGGGGATATTAAGAATAGTATGGGAAAGGGAGAAGCCAAAGAACTTCCATTCACGACCCATGGACATGAGCTAAAGGGGAGATTGCTGGAGGGAAGTGGGGTAGCAGTCAGAGGGGGGAAAAGGGGAAAATGGGGACAATTGTAATAGCATAATCAATAAAATCTACTTAAAATTAATAAAATATAAAAAAGAATTAAAGAAAATATTTCAAATCATATATCAAATAAGCTGTTAATATCCAAAATATATAAGGAACTCATTCAATTTAATAGTGAAAAAACAAATTACCCATTTAAAAATGGGCAAAGGATCTGAATAGACATTTTTCCAAAGAAGACATATAAATGTCCAACAGATGGGTCAGTTGGTTGGAGTGTCATCTTATACACCAGAAGGCTGCATGTTCGATTTCTGTTCAGGGCACATACCTAGGCTACAGGTTCGATCCCTGGTGGGAATGTATATGGAAGGCAACTGGTCAATGTATGTGTGTGTCTCTCTCTTTCTTTCTCTAATAAACATATCCTTAGGTGAGGATTAAAAAAATAAACAATAATAAACAAATGTCCAACAGGTATATGAAAAGTTCACAACATCACCATTAGGGAAATGCAAATCAAAGTCACAATGAGATATCATCTCATAATTGTTAAATGGCTATTATCAGAAAGATGAGATTAAAAGTGTTGACAAGGATGTGGAGAAAAAAGTATCCTTTTACACTCTTTCTGGGAATGTAAGTTGGTGTAGCCATTATGGAAAACTGTATGGAAATTCCTCAAAACACCCCCCAAAACAAAACCCAAAATAACTAAAAATAGAACTACCATATGATGTAGTAATCCTACTTCAGGGTATGTTTCCAGAGGAAATGAAATCAGTATCTCTAAAAGATATCTGCACGCCTAAGGTTTTTTAAATTAGTTTTTATTGATTTTACTGTTATAGTTGTCCCAATTTTCCCCCCTTTGTCCCACTCCACCTAAACCCCCCAGTCCCTCAGGCCATCCACACACCATTGTTCATGTCCATCAGTCATGTGTGTAAGTTCTTTGGCTACTTCATTTCCTATACTGTACCTTACACCCCCATGGTTATTCTGTGACTACCTATTTGTACTTCTTATTCCCCTCACCTCTTCACTCATTGCCCAACACTTCCTCTCATCTGGCAACCATCAAGGTGTTCTTTGTATCCTGTTTCTGTTCTTCTTGTTTGCTTAGTTTATTTCTTAGGTTAAATTATTGAGAGATATGTATTTATTGCCTTTTTATGTTTCATAATTTTGATCTTCCTTGTCTTAATTAAGTCCCTTTAACATTTCATATAATAATGGTTTGGTGATGACTTGAACTCCTTTATTTTTTTCTTGTCTGGGAAGCACTTTATCTGCCCTTCAATTCTAAATGATAACTTCACGGGGTACAGCAATCTTGGCTGTAGATCCCTATTTTTCATGACTTTGAATATCTCTTGCCAATCCCTTCTAGCCTACAAAGTTTCTTTTGAGAAATCAGCTGACAGTCTTAATGGGGATGCTCTTGTAGGCACCTGCTTTTCTCTTGCTGCATTTAGATTCTCCCTTTATCTCTAACCTTTGGCATTTTAATTATGATGTGTCTTGGAGTGGACCTCTTTGCATCTATCTTGTTTGGACTCTCTTTGCTTCCTGGACTTGCATGTCTATTTCCATCACCAAATTAGGAAAGTTTTCTTTCATTATTTTTTCAAGTAGATTTTCAACTTCTTGCTCTTTCTCTTCTCCTTCTGGTAACCTTATGATGTGAATGTTGCATGTCTTGAAGTTGTCCCAGAGGCTGCTTACACTATCCTTGTTTTTTTTTTTTTTTAATTCTTTTTTCTTCTTGTTGTTCTGGTTGGTTGTTTTTTGCTTCCTTATGTTCCAAATCATTGATTTGATTCTCAGCTTTATGTACTCTACTGTTGTTTCCCTATAAATTGTTCTTTATTTCAATTGGTGTATCTTTTGTTTCTTTTTTTCACATTTCTTTGTTTCTGACTTGATCTTTTTTATGCTGTTGAGGTCCTCACTATGTTCTTTGAACATCCTTATAACCAGTATTTTGAACTCTGTATCTGATAGGTTGTTTATCTCCATTTTGTTTAGTTCTTTTTCTGGAGTTTTAATCTGTTCTTTCATTTGGGCCATGAAACAAATTTATTTATCTCCTCATTCTTTATCTCCTCATTCTGTCAGCCTCCACATGTTTGTTTCTATGTATTAGGTAGAAGCTGCTATGACTCCATGTCTTGGTAGCATGGCCTAACATAGTAGGTGTCCTGCAAGGTCCAGTGGCACAGCCTCCCCTATTACCCCAGCTAGGTACTTGAGGTGTGTCCTCCATGTGGGCTGAGTATATCCTCCTTTTGTAGTTGAGCCTTTATTGCTGTTGGAAGATCAATGGGAGGGATTTACCCAGGCCAGTGAACTGCAAGGACTGGCTGTGACCACTGACCACCAACCTCTGCTCTCCATGGAGGGTCAACTTTGCACGGGCAGTGTGGTGGTGCTCTGACATGGTCTATAGTCATCCACTGGGTGTGAAGGCTTTGGGAATTCCCAGGTGGTGCAAGCCAAGGTCAACCCCCACCTGTGTTCTGTCCAGGGCCACCCTGCACAAACTGTAAAGAATTCTGAAATGTCTGCTACTTGTATTGGACTTGGAGAGTCCCAGGTGAAGCCAAACTGTGAGTCTAGGCTGGCTGCTGCTAGTGCCAGGCCTGGGGCTATTTAACAAGAGGTACAGGGGCTGGGGGCTCACTAAGGCCAGCTGTTGCTTGTTTGATTGATTTGAACCCCGGCTCGTGGGGTCTGCAGCATTACGGATGAGACACGACAAATTCACACAGACTACCAAGTCCTGGGCTGTTGCACGCATACTCCAACCAAGTTGGTGTGTTGTTTACAATGAAGGCTCGTAGCCCTGGGTCCCTGTTCAGGTGCCAGCTGATGTGGACCCCGGCTTGTGGGGTTCGAGACGTTGTGGATTAGGCACAAGAAATTCACATGGACTACCAAGTCCTGTGGAGGAAAAGGGACAGCATGGCTTCTCTCTCAAGAGAAGGAAAAAGCCTCAGCCTTTGCCTTGACCAGCTTTTATTGCTTTTCTGGTCACATTACATGATGGTCCTCATTTACTATGCACAGATTCGCTTTAGGTGGTTACCTTTTATAGAAAACAAAGGAGAGGATGCCGCTAATCACATCACAGAAGAAGGATATTTGCAAATGCAAAGGGAAAAGTGGTTGAACTGGTTACACTGGTCCTTGGAAGGTTTAGCATAGATTTTAGGAAGTTACAGTAAGCACTTGCTGCCTCAATTCAGGGTGAGGGAGTTTTAGCAAAAGCAAGTCTCATAGCAGTCTAGGTACAATGCAGGCCTGATTCCCCATGGAAAAACCTATCTCTGGACGTGGGTCCTGTCTGGGCCCACACCACGTGGAATGGTCTCCTATATTTGATAGGATTTAGGAAGTTGTGAAGCATGAGCCAAGACCAGCCATTCATATGGAAAAGTCATGGTTAACAGTTTGGGCGAGCTTGTAAGTTGGATGGGATGGAGTCCCAGGGGATCTCCAGTGTTAGCCAGGTTAATGCAGTCTCAGATATAGCAATAGCCTGCCAACTCTGTGGCTCTGTGGTTCTGTGGTGGGTAGGGCTCACAAAGGGACAATGGCCTCTGCCCACCTTCCTGTTTGAGAGAAAACTGACCCCTAGCTCTCACCTTGACGACAGACACTTCAGTTCCTCCCTGTATGTTTCTGGTGCTTTTCAAGTTGCTACCCTAGTGTTGGAGTTTAAAGATAGTGGATCTGAGTAGGTCTATGTGTGGGTTCTTTAAGGGGAACTGCTTGGGACTACAGAAGTTTCTTCCATTGACTCAATACCCCTGGGTTTTGCAGCCAGAAATCATGGGAACTTATCTTACTGGCATTGGAACCCTGGGTTGGGGGACCTGGTATGGGGCTGGGACTCCTTGCTCCCGCATTATTCCTCCTAAATTTTTATGCACCACACCAGTCCGTGTATATGTGGGACCAGCTCATTCTATGTTTCTGCCCCTCCTACCAATCTGGATGAATGTAGTTTCTTTAGTTCTGTAGTTGTCAGACTTCCATTCAACTAAATTTATGACAGTTCTGAGTGATGGTTGTTCTCTATTTTAGTTGTCATTTTAATGCGGTTGTGCAAGGAGGTAAGCTGTGTTTACCTGTGCTGCCATCTTGACTGGAAGTCTCTGCAGTCCCATGTTTTGCAGCATTATTTACCATTGCCAAAAGATGAAATCAACCTGTTCATGGATGGATGAATGGCTAAAGAAAACATAATACACAAATACACACAAAAGAAAATAAAAGAAAAGAAAAAAATCATGCCATTTGTGGCAACATGGATGATACTAGAGGATATTGTTTTAGAGAAATAAGCCAGACACAGAAGGACAAATACATGATACCACATATATAACAAATCTAAAATAGTCAAACCCATAGAAACAAAGAGTGGGATGGTGTTTGCCAGGGACTGGGGAGTGAAGAAAATGGGGACATGTTGGTTAAATGTTACAAAGTTATAAATAAGTCCTGGGGATCTAATGTGCAACATGGTGATTATAGTCAAATAATACTGTATTGTATACTTGAAATTTTCTAAGAGAGTAGTTCTTAAGTGTTTTTCACCACACACGCATACACACACACAGTACTTATGTGAGGTAATGAGTGTGTTAGTTAACTTCATTGTGGTAACTATTTCACAACGTGCCCCAGTGATGCTCTGGCTGTGCAGCTGTGCCAACTGCCCTACCAAGGCACCTTGTTGGTGGCTCCTGGTCCTGAAGCCATGTCCCTGCTGAGCTCTGTTGTCCTGCTAGGATTGGGTTCCTCCAATCACCTCCCATCTCCTATCCCCTGGGTCTACCTCTTGGTCACGGAGCTCCCTCTATGACCCTCATCCTTCCAAGTTCAACATTTGTTCCTTAGGCAGATATCAAAGGGGGAATGAATATATTAAAGGAAACATGGAGACTTTCCATCCCTTAGGTTTCCGAGACCCTGTGCTTTGCTTCCAACTGTCTGCCACCAGATCACCCTTTTGGCCTCTGGGGATGAAGGGAGAGAAGGGGTGCAGCCTTGGAATCTCTTTTGTGGGGTGGACTATAGAGCCAGGCCAAAGGCTCAGACTGAGGGGGATCAGAGAAGCAGCGATCTGGAGGGTACAGAGGCTGGCCAAAGTAGAAAGCTGGGGGCTAGGAACACAGATAAGGGATGTGTCATGGTTGGAGAAGGGACAAGCAGGAGACAAATAGGGAAGTTATGGGGGCAGGTAAGGTTGGCCTAGAGTCACTCCTTTTCTATGTGGCTTGGGGTATTCTTCTAGGATGGGAAAAGGGATTCTGGCCTATATCATTTACCTATTGTTACAAGAAAAAGACTCCCAAATTTAGTGGCTTGAGACAATAACAACATTTATTTTGTTCATAAATTGGCAATTTGGCCCTGGCTGGTGTGGTTCAGTGGACTGAGTACCAGCCTGCAAACCAAAGGGTCACTGGTTCGATTCTTGGTCAGGGCACATGCCTGGGTTGTGGGCCAGGTCCCCAGTCAGGGGTGTGTAAGAGGCAACCAGTCAATGTATCTCTCACACATCAGTGTTTCACTCCTCTTTTTCCCTTCCTTCCCAACCCTCTAAAAAGAAATAAATACAAATCTTTAAAAAATAAATAACTAAATTGGCAATTTGAGTAGAGCTTTGTGGGGAGCGCTTGCCTCTGTTCCACTCAGGGTCAGTGGAGGCAGCCCGAAGGCCAGGGGCTGGACTCTGCCGAGGCTTGTCACTCCATGCTGTCGGTTGAGGCCGCCGTTCGCTGGCATTTCAGCTGTAGCTGTCACTGGAACACCCAAATGTGGCCTGTTTCTGTGGCCACTTGCTCTCCTTGCAGAATGGGGCTCCAAGAGTGAGCATCTCTAGAGGAGGCAGTGTCACCTGTCCTCACGACTTTGGAAGTCACGTAGGAGTACTTCATCTCTGATCCCAGGCCTGCCCAGATTGAAGGGAAAGAAACTTATACCCCACATTTACACAATGGAATGCTACACAGCAATGAAAAGAAGGAATTCGTACCTTTACAACAGCATGGATAAAACTAGAGACTATTATGCTAAGTGAAATAAGCTAGTCAAAGAAAGACAAATACCATATGATCTCACTTATAAGTGGAATCTAATGAACAAAATAAACTAACAAGCAAAATGGATTCAGAGGCATAGAAACATGGAACATACTAACAGCAGTAAGAGGGGAAGGGTGAAGTGGAGACTGATTTATAGAAAGTAAAGGGATTAGTCAAAGAACATATATGAAGGACCCATGAACATGGACACCAGTGTGGGGATTGACTGTGGGGGTCAGGCTGGGTGGAGGGGGACAAAGGGGAAAAATTGGGACAACTATAAGAGCATAATCAATAAAATATTTTTAGAAACTACAGTAATAGAGAAAAGAAACATAGACCCCCACCTGCCAACAGAGGTATGTCAACTTCATAGTGTAAGAAAGGTGTGCAGAATGGTGTATATTGGTGCCACCTTCTTCGGAAAATAAAATTAGCAAAATATTCCTCATACACCTTTCCCAAGAGTTTCAGGATAATTTCTTAGTTCAATTTCTTCTATTTTCTCTCCCTGGGTACATATCACTCACACCCCAGGTTTCAACTCTCTCTTCTCTGCTTACAACTCGCAGTTTACATCTCCAGCCCTGACTTGCTGCAGGCATCGGAAACTCAATCCATTAAAAACATATACTCTGTATCTCCTGGACAAAGCTTGCTCTCCCTTGGAATTTCTGCCAGGTCCCCAGGATGTGGCAGATTCCTGGTTAGCCTTCCATCCCCAAATCCATTCTCCCCACCTTTCTTGCACATGGCAGAAACTACATTTCACAGCCTCCCTTGAAGCTGGTATGGCCAAGTGACCATAAATAACTCCATCCTCACTTGTTCAAAAGGACGTCGCTTGCCCTGGACTTCCTATCTCTCCTCCTGCCATGGGTGGGAATAGCGTCCATGTTTGATCACACCAATGAGTACAGTGTGCTAGGGATGAAGAAGCACAAAGACATAAGGGACTTGGATCCCTGAATGACATCATGGAGGACAGCAGCCTCCCAGCATAGATCATAGAGACTAAAGAGAAATTTCTATCCACTTTAAGGCACTGTATTTGGGGGTCTCTTTGTTCTGCTCTAAGATCTCTGATGGCTCCCCATCGCTTATCAAAGAATAGGACACCATCTCTTCCCACCGCATTCCCACCCACTTCCTCTGCTACAGCCACACCCTACCAAACCCCTCATGGGCTGTCCTGCCTCCATGCCTTTGATCCCACTGGTTCCTCCTCCTGGTTTCCCAACCCTCCTATTTTCTACCCACCAAATGCCTATTCAATGTCCAAGCTGGGATCAAGTGCAGTCTCCTACCCAATGCCAGTCCAGGAGAATTTCCACATTGTCCTATGGGAATTAGGATGATATGGAAATCCACTGTGCCTCCACTGATCATAGCCCTATCATAGCCCAACTGAAGGCCACAGTTGTTTGTGTCACCCACTAGTCTGGACAGTAAGTTATTTGAGGACAGACATCATGTCCTGGTCATCTTTCCACTACCTCCATGCTTAAGAGAATACTATGTATGCAGTAGGTGCTTATTACACACCTACCAGTTGAACACTCACTTTCCGTGGCTGGAGGCTCACAACTCTGGGCACAGGTGGCCAAGGTTGTCTTCCCTCTCACCTTGAGGACTTCCCCAGGGAACCCCAAGGGGAGTGAGAGGGGCTGCCCTTCCCACACAGCAGCCATGGGCATTCTGTTAGCTCTGCGGGCAATTCCTGTGAGTTGAAATACACAAGTTTTGTAGGTATGGACTATGGAGTGAGATAGATCTGGCTTTGAATTTCAGCCCACACTTATTAGCTGTGTGACTTTAGACATATCACTTAACCTCTCTGAATCTCAGTTTTATAACATAAAACTTTTATAACATAAGAGTAACATAGTACATCTCCTAGAGCTCTTTTAGGAATTAAAAAAGATATAAAGAAATATACAGCTCTTGGCACAAGGAAACTGTTCACTAAATAGTAATAATAATCATCACCATCATCCAATTTCTTTCCTGAGACCTGAGATTCTGCTTGGTGGGAGGGTGCCAGGGCAGGCTCCACTTGAGGCCTGGCCCACTGGAATCTGAGCTGTGGGGTGGGGTTTCTCTACAGAAAAAATTCAGAGAATGTGCATTGTCACGATTGTCTGAGCTGTTTGCTGGGTGCTCCCAAAGGTGAAGGAGAGGGTGTAGGGCTGGTACCCAGTGGCGCAGTACAGAGGGGCCTGCTGCCTGTAGCTAACCATACAGGGGTAGAGTTAAACTACAACTGGCTGCCATCAGTACCCAAGAGTCCGGTGTTAGGGGTACAGAGCTGGGAAGGATGCAGAAGCTTCTAGGCAGCCAATGGCTCCCCACATCAGGTGGGCTGCCAGAATCATTTCACATTGGTCAGTCTGCTGTGGTGTAAAGTATCTGGACCTGTGTGGAAGAAGGATCCAGATCCCCAGATGACTGGACTTGACTCCTAGGAGAGAGAAGGCACTGAGGCAGCTGGAAGACGAGTTGTGTATAGTGGGGTAAAAGAAGGAAGCTACACTCTCTCTAAATACTCCCACATACTAAGTCCAGGGGCAGCAAATCATATCCAAATCCTCCTCACTGGCAGAGAGGAAGATTCTTGCTTCCCACTGATTCAGGGCATGGGTGTCTGGATCTGGAGATTGTATCCATCTGAGTGGAATTAGAATAAGTGGGTCCAGAGGTATACTGGTTAATGCTTTCTAAACAGCACTATAGAGGGAAAAGCCTTCACTTGTCATGTTTGCCAATTGCTATAGTGTAAATACTTCCACTGTGGCTGATTTCAGCCTGTCAGCATAATGCCACAGAATGAGATCTTGGAAAGGGATGTGCATAACTGGCTCATGGGAGCCAGTATAAGCTGATTGTACAATAGCACACTACTAGGTAGGGCCTGACACCTGCATTTAGGGAGAAAGTCAGATATGTGTGGCTTCAGTGTGCAGAGAGGTAAAGTCACTATGCAGCGGTAAAAAGCACAAAAAATAATGGCCCTGGAGTCTAATGGCCTATAACAGAATCTCACCTCTGCCACTTGCTGGCTGTATGACCTTGGTTAAGTCACCTCATGTCTTTGTGCCTCAGTTTCTTTATCTATAAAGTGGGGTTAATGATAGTGTCCATTTCAAGCATTATTGTGAAGGTTGCACAGGTTAATACTGGCCTGTGATAGGCTGACATAAATGTTATTTATTAGAGTTAATCACACAGAGTAGTTGGAATGTCATCTTGGTCAGAATAATTTTAGAAAGGAAACCAGAGTCCCTTGGGGCATTTCCCAAGGGCATGCTCTTTTTATATTTAAAGCTCGGATTTCCTTCAAGATCAAAGATTTAAAATCTGCAGATCCATGAAATATTTGAAATTATTTTCCCAAAGTTGTGTGCTGAGTTCTATAAAGAGGGCCATCACTTTTATCAAGTTCAAGAAAGAAAGAAAGAAAGAAAGAAAGAAAGAAAGAAAGAAAGAAAGAAAGAAAGAAGAAAGAAAGATTTCTGTGGTTTCTGCATTCTTTCCTCAACCCACACAAGACTTGAGAATTAGTGATATGGAGTGAGTAGAATTCCTACACCACAGGAATTTGCCCCTGGAGGGTCTGGAGGAGAGATGTTTGTAAAGCACATTAAAAAAAAAAAAAAAAAAAGGCAGAGACACAGAGAGACACACAAAGAGGTCAGCCCAGAACTCTGAAATGTCTCTCCCTTGCTGAGACCTGAAGCTGAGGAAACTTCTAGAAACAGGGCAACCCACTTACATTTACATACCCCTGTTCCTGCTTTCTCCTTACCCCTTCAAGTCCTAGACTCTGCTCTTCCTTTTCCAAGTCCCCTTCCCCCTGCCTACACCCTCCAGAAACAGCATAGGTGTGCCCTGAGGGCCACCACCGTGCGGGTGTATGAAGACATGATTGAAACTTGCCTAGGCATTGGTATGATTCAGCGATACTATTTGTGTTCTTTTTGGTCATTTTTTTTTAGGTTTCCATAGTTATGCTATAATTATTTAAGGTAGGGTTGGTGCAAAATTGATTTAGCATCAGTTTGCCTCTGTTTTGAGTTGGAGGCTTTCTTCAGTTTTTTATTAATAACATAGAAGGGGATGGGAAGTAGGTTTACAATGCTTCTGCTTTCCCACCCCATTGTTTTTTGTTTTTGTTTTTTTAAAAGATGATCCCTTCTTCCTGGCTTTGTGTTGTGTGCAGGGTACAGGGCCAAAATGAACAGTTACCTAACCAAAGTTCTTTATAGGGCTAAAAATTACTTTTGACAAATCCCACTTTAAATCATTGCAGAATACAACTCCAGGCATGTAAAGAAACAAAACCCCCCAACCTCAAATTACAACTTCTGCGAGCTTATCAAGTACCACTCCTCCCCACTTTACCAACAAGAATCTGTGGTTAGAAGTAGAAATTACCATCCAATGACCCCTTGGAAGGCCATCAACAAGAGAGCTCTCTTCTGACTCCAGTTCTGAGTGAACTCATCTGTATTTTGCAGGGGAGTCTGTTAATGTTCTGTCCCAGCTTCCAACCATCTCATTCTCCTGAGTAACGGAACCCTGAATTTATTTAAGGCAGCAGTGTACCCACCTAAGCATTACATTTCCCAGCCTCTCTTGCAGCTAAGTATGGTCATGTGACTAAGTTCTACCCAATAAAGTATAAGCTGAAGAATGTGTGTGGATTCCAGAAAGACTCATCAAAGGGAGAGGACCCTTCTACCTCTTTTCACTTCTCCTTTCTGTTGTTTGGAATGAGGTAACTGCCCCTGAGCTCAAGCGGCAGTCTCGGAATCAGAGATGACATGAGGATGAAGTCTTCTTGGTTGGGCTAGCCACAGCTGTAAACATAAGAAAACTAGGTTTCTCATGATTGAGGGCCATTCTTAGCCTGAACTGACCACCTCCAGACTGAGAGAAAAGAACATTTATCTTTTTTAAGCCACTAATTAGGGCATTGTTATTGTCAGCAAATATAGTTCCTAACATGCATGGAAGCTCACCCAGCCCTGGTTCTGTGCCATGGGCAAAGACTTTTACAGTTCCTCTAAGGCCACTACCACTTTTCCTCCTACTCTCTTTGGAAGAATCACCTCGCCCAAGATGGCCTAATTCTTTCCCTCCTCCCTTCTTTCTGTCTTTTGTTGTTCCCCCCCCCCCCGTCTTCCCCCTTATCTCTCCCTCTCTTCTTCCCTCTTTTCCTCTAATATTTATTTAACATCTACTATGTAGAGATAAGTATATGAGATAGTCCCTCTTTCCCAGTGTCTCAGATTATAGGATATTAGGCAAATGTAATGAGAGTATGATGGTGGGAGGGACAGGTGCTACAGGAGCAAAGAGAAGGGCATTGGATCCAATGGGAATGATGGGGGAGGGGGCTTCCAGGAGGAGGCAGCCCTGGCCTGAGATTTGAAGCAGAAGTTTTGAGTTGCTGGAAATTAGGAAAAGAAGGCAGAGGACAAAGAAACCAGACACAGGACTAGTACAGTGTAGCACAGTAGTTAAGGACTTGAGCTCTGGAACACAGACATGTTATTCCTCTCCAGTCCTCAATTTCCTCACCTGCCAAATGAGGATAGTAATAGTAATAGGACTAGATGAGTGCCTGGAAAGTGAGTGTGCAATACATGCTACTTATTAACACTATTATTGTCAGTAAATGTGCGGCTTACCTATGGTATGCTAAATCCTTTATCAGTTTTGGAGCCAAGTTTTATAGAGACCATAAGTGACTTGTTCATGGTCACATAACTATGAAGGGGTACCACTCAAACCTAAGTGTGCTCATCCCTGGCCCAGTCATCTTTATACCTCTACCCTCTGCCTTTGCAGTAAGTGCTAAGGGAATGCAAAGCGAGGGAGAGACCAGTGTGTGCTGGGGGAAAACCTGGAGGGCTTCCTGGAGGAGATGAGCTTTGAGGGAAAGGTTAGGTGGAAGTCATTCCAGGGAAGGAGTATATGATGAGTACCACCAACCAAGGTGTTGAGGAGCTAGCTGGCTGGCAGATATCTGAACTGTGAAGATTGGTGAGGTGAGGTAGGACAGACAAACAGGGGCCAGATCAGAGGACGGACCATGATTACAGACATTGTGATGGCGAGGTGGTGGAGTGAGAATCTGAGCCTGCGGGACACTGTTAGTTCTGGAGTAAGAGGACTGGTTATAATAAAATGAGACTTTGGGAAGAAAAGAAGAAAACAAATCTGTCTTTACTAAGAGCCAGGACAGGGCAGACAGTAGACTTCACATGTATTATTTCATTTGAGCCTCACAATAACACTATTAGGTTGGTATCAATGTCCCCATTTTACAGATGAGAAAACCAAGGCCCAGGGTTGAGTCAGTGGTGGAGCTAAATTTTGATTTAGATCAGCCTGTCTCCAAATTTGTACTCTTTCTACTGTACCATGTGACTCTAAGTTGTTCTCACTGTCACCATATCCCTTGTGCTGTGGGTGTCTTTATCAGGCGCTGCTGTCACCCAGGGGCTCAAGAGTCATTTTACAACCAGACACCTCTTGAGCAAGCCCTGAGGTCACACTGGGTGGAGGTCTCCCTATCCCTGGGACTTTGGGAGACTCCCAGCACAGCATATGGTGAAGTACTTGGGCTCTGGGTCTGACAGAAATGTGTTCAAATCCCAGCTTTGCTGTGTACTCACTAAACGAGCAATGTCTTTATCCCCACCAAGCTGCAACTGAGGCAGGGGAGAGGGATGAGCCCTGGATTGGTTCAGACTTTGGCTGGAAGTGACAAACACTTCAGGAAGTAAAATGATAAGATGTCTGTATTCATTTCAGAATAATGGGGGAAGCAAGTTGGAGGGGGTCGAGAGGAAATACAGTTAGCCACAAGGCTGGGTGGCGAGTTTAAGGAGGTCTATTGTATCATTTTCTCTAGGTCTGGTTCTGGGTGACCTCACCTGCATACGTTTGGAAATCTCTATAATGAAAAGTAAAATAATAATAACAGTAACAGTGAAATCTTAAAGAGTAACAATAACAAAATCATGTCCACTACCCTCTCTCTCAGCTAAAACAGAACCTCTAGCTCCCAGGTATTATTATGTTTGAAACCTCGACTGAGAGCAGCCAAGGTGAGACTGTGCATAAACTCCATCTCTGATTAGTATGTGACTGCAAGCTCCTGTCCTTCCCTTGCTGAGCCTCAGTTTCCTCATCTATAAAGTTGAGGTAAAGACTCTAACGACCTCATGGAATTGTTTGAATGCGATTATTAACACAGGAAAATGCAGCTGGTCACAGTCCATAACAGAATGAGGTCAACCTGAGCTTTGCAGTCACTCTGAGCACGACTAGGCCTCTAGCCACAATGAGCGAAGACTCTAAGCCAATATGTACATAAGAGGCCATCAGATGGCGTCTCAGGGAGAGGCCTCACCTTCTGGGCAACTTTTATACTTTTCCAAAGCACAGGTGGTTCATCAGCTAGAAGGGCTTTTTCGTCTACCTTTCCTTACAGCTTAAAGGTCACCCAACATAAAGACACCAGAGTCACTCAGTGTCACCACCAGAGGTACAGATGGGGGCAGGGACTGAATGGAAGGAAAGGCTTCTGCTGGCCTTGCCACCGGCGTCCTGAATTTAGCCTCCGGTTCTCCATCTGTGTCAGGGGCTGGTAAAGAGATGGACAGTGCTAGATAAAGGGGTATGCCCTAGGAAATAATCAGTGGATGAGAGTGAATGAATGTATGAATGCGTGGGGACCACCTCAGTATGACAGACAAGGTGACCTACCGGAACCTGCAGGGTGGCAATGGGAGCTCTGAGGATTGGGGAGTGGCCGTGACACCTGGGCCAACTCCTCTCGGATAGGGAAAGAAAGCAAGAAGAACCCAACTGTAGAAGCTAGAGCAGGTGGAGAAGCTCAGAGGACATGGTTCGCAGCAGGAGAGGAGCAAGGAGGACACTCTGGAACACTGCTCCGAAGCCGAGCGAAGGGGGAGGCGGGGGGTGCCAGGATGACCATCCAGGGGGCCTGTGCACCAGCCAAGGTTCCGGGTCTCCTCTGCTCCGTAGGACTCCGCAGCGCCGCCTGGCGGACACGCGGCGCTCCGCTCGGGGATCGGCGGCCGCAGACTGGTGTGCCAGGATCCCTCCGCAGTTCCAGAGAAAGCTGAGAGAGCCCGGCCGCGCGGCGGGGAGAGGCGTTTGTTCCCCGAGGGCGTTCGCACCTAGGCCTCAACCCTCAGCACATATTGGCACCCTCTCTTCTCTAACCCTGCACCCAGGGTGACTTAGCTCTGTCCAACACGTCGGGGGATGAATTCTCCCCCCAGCCCCCAGGCCCCCAGTCCTGGAATTTTGCTGCCACTGAGTAGTTACTGCAGGAAGGAGGTCTCATTAAAATTCTAAGGAGTTTGGTTTTGATTTTTGTTAATGAAATACCAGGAGTGGGCACAAAGGCACAAACGTGCCCAGTTTGTCCCCGTGCTGGTCCCAGAAATTCTGGGGCTGGGGAATTTCTAGATCCATCTCTGCCCGAACCCGCTTGGGCGTCCGAGGCGCGGTGGCCCCAGGACCCCTGTTTGACAGCGCGAGGCTAAGAAGGGCGAGGCGTGCGGAGCGGAGGGGCGTGCGGCTGGTGCTGGTGAGCGGGGTAGCCAGGGCCTGGCTTTCCCGTCCCAAGCCGTGGGGCACGAGCTGGTCGCGACTCGGGCCGCACGACCTCCTCGAACGTCCTCTCCTCACACTTCGCAGAAGGGGTGCAGTCTGTCTGACAGCCTGGGGTGGGGCGGGGGGCAGGCTTCTTCACAGGCGGGGCTCTCGATGAGCTAAGGCCCAGCCAGGCCTAACCAAGCCTCACTTAGCCGGACCAGAGTGGGCGCAGCGCTGCGGCGTCCCCGGACACCGCCCGCCAGGGTCCTCCTCGGACGCTAGCTCCCACGTCCGGAGTCGGGGGTCCAGGCTGGAGGTTCGGCGGCGCCAGAGGCTGCCCTCCTCTGGGTGTCTGCGTCGGAGCCAGAGTCTCCACTAAGTCCTCTCCAGGCGGAGGCCTGGGTACTCCCCGCCGCGTCCCGGAGGTCTCCGGGGCTGCTTTGCGTGCAACCCGGGAAAAGGCCCCGCAACCGCGAGGCGCACCCTGGGAAGAGGTGGAAAATTTCAAAGTCACCAACCTCTGAGCAAATGGCGGCGGGAGCGGCGCGGTGGGCCGACCGAGGCCCGAGGCTGAGTGAGCCTCCCGAGGCAGCAGAAGTTTGGCGCCGAGGAGGGTCGGTGGCTGGAAGAACCCAGAGCAGCCTCACCCCAGGGAGAGGGGAGTTCGGGGTGCGCGCGGCGACGCGACTCCACGGTCCCGGGATCCCAGGAAAGGCGCGCTGTGGGCCCAGAGCTCCCGCGGGCCTGGAGGGTGGGCGCCCAAACAGCCACTGGACCAGAGTCACGCCCAGGCCTGCAGTAGGAGCTCGCGTGCGTGTGAGAGCAGGAAGGGGGGCATGCCCCAAACAATGCCCCCCCTCCATAATTAGGGCTCTTCTCTGCGTGGCGCCACTGC
The DNA here is from genome assembly GCA_004027475.1 of Anoura caudifer. Classification (NCBI taxonomy): domain Eukaryota; kingdom Metazoa; phylum Chordata; class Mammalia; order Chiroptera; family Phyllostomidae; genus Anoura; species Anoura caudifer. The sequence goes on from PVKU01006812.1 coordinate 63,880, forward strand.
CGCTTCAGGCAGCTCAGTCCCGCCGCTCCGAATGCGGAGAAGGGAGAGGTGCGCACCGCGGGGACCCGCGCCAGGATGGAGGGTCCCACCGCAGCTTGGCCGAGGGCAGCTCGAGGGCAGCTTGGCGAGAGCGCCCACCCGGTCGCCCCGGCGAGGCTGAGAACGAGCGCCAGGACCCTCGCGGGGCTGAATTTAAAGGGGCTTCCGGGTCCCGCACCCTGGCGCGCTCTCCTGCAGCGCAGACCGGGATCCAGCGCCGGCTGCGGATAAATCGCGAGGCGGAAAAGCAGCCGTGGCGCCGGCCTGCAGCGTGCGGGTGCGGGCTCCAGAGGGAGGAAGGACCTTGGGGAGAGGCAGAGGCGGGGAGAGGGGGGCGTTGGCGGGGGCTCGGCTGGCGGCCCTCTCTGGCCCCAGGCCGCCAGAAGAAGAAAAGGAGAGCGAGCTCACTTCCCCCCGAGAGATAAGAGGGCTCCGGCGCGCTCTCCCTAGCCCTGGGAAACAGGTTCCCGAGCGTCCTCTGTCCCCCGGTCCGTCCCGGCTGCGGGCCCCGGACAAAGCGATGCTTGGAAAGCAAAGGGTAGAACAGCGGGCCGCGGCGTCTCCCCAGGACTAAGGCCGGGAGGGCGAGTCCGGGCCTGCGCTTGCTCTCTGCTCAAAACGAAACTCAAATTCCCAAAAATCTCAAGAGGAAAATTTCAAAAACCATTTTTCTTTCACTTTTAATAAACAGGCTGCTGAGAGAAAAATTAAAAACGAAATGAGCGATAGCTAAGGATAATATTTTTTCAAGATGTGAAATACCTCCTTGAAAAATATTTTTCCTAAGACAAACCCCACCGCTGGCCAGCCCTTCCGAAGCCTTTGCCTTTTCCTGAAAATCACAACCAAACCAGCGGAAACGCGGCCACGTCCGGGAAGTGGTGGTCGCGGGCCCCGGGAACCCACAGCGGTCGCTGTGCTCTTCTTTCTCTTCAACCACAAAAGAAAAAAGATGATAATAAGAAGTAAAACCTTTTAATACATCAAATATACGGAATTTTAATCTTTAAAGCGATACATTGTCTATTATTTTAGTACATGACGTAAACCTTACTTGTCCCCTTCTCAGCGGGTGGACTTAAAAATTAAAAATAGTTAAGTGTTCCTTTTAAAGAACAAAATAAGGCAAATGAGGTTTTGGAATAGAATTGTTTTTCCTTTTTTTTTTTGTTTTCTTCCAGAATACATACAAAAAAATACCCATTCTCTTCCGATGGTATACACCTTAAAAATAACTGCAATTTGAAATCAGAGCTGACAAATTGTGACTTGTTGTTTTTCATTTTTTTGTAACAAACATGCATGTAAATTGTATTTCAATCAGACATTAAATAAGAACGTACAATACAATCATAGCAATTTTAAAGTAACATTAAAGAGAAGACCTCTAGTTCTGTGGCGGTTTTGTATTTATTTATAATCTACAAGGGACGGGAGGGTTTGTTTTCCATTTTTACCCTCAAGTTTTAGTTCCCCCTTCCTTTTTACCTACGGAGCTGAAACTAAATAATGCACTTTAGAACCACGGGTCCGCTTGGAGCTAACATAAATAAATACCAGTGTCCACCGGCGCAGTCCTCAGATGAACACTTTCTCAATTACTTTTTCCTTCTTTTTCTATAAAAAGTCAAATGATATTCTTTTCAACTTTTATAAAGTTTGGGTGGGGAGGTGAGGCGGGGCCGCCGGGAGTCTCCCACCGAGTCTCGGCCACTGTCCCGGGTGGATAGATACGGTACACACGCTTTCGTTTCCTGGCCCGGGTCACCCCACTCGCGGGTGACAGTAGCTTTTCCCGGTTCCCGCCCCTCCCTCGGCCCCTCCCCTCCCCCAGCTCCTTTCTCTCCCTCGCTAGCCCTCTCGACCCTCCCTCACTGATACCCCAGCGCGGAGGCCGTGGTCAGTCTCTGTCCGTAGAGGGCGTACGGGGAGTAGTAGGGTCCGGTGGCTGCGGGCACCGGCACCGGAGCGCCGGGGGTGGGCAGAGGGCTCTTGGAGTAGGGGTGGTAGCGGCTGCTGAGTCCCAGCGCGTGGTGGGGGCTGCGCAGCGCCAGCGTCCCGGGGCTTCCCGGAGCGCCCGACGTGGGGATGTGCATGTGGCAGGCCATGGCGGCCGCTGCGGCGCTGGCCAGAGACGACGAGCTGGGGTAGCCCGACAGCAGTTTGTCCGTCCCGGGAAAGGCCGTGTGGGTCCTCAAGTGGCTCAGCAGCTCTTCGGACGTGGCGAAGCGCTTGTCGCACGGCCCGTTAGCCGACACCCAGTTGCAGATGTGGGGGAGTGGGTCGTTAGGGAGCATGAAGCCGTACGGGTAGAGGGGGTGGCCGGCCAGGGAGGGCGGTGTGGCGCCCGCGGCGGCCGCAGCCGTTAGCGACGAGTGCACGCCGTGCAGCGGGTGAGTGGGGTACACCAGCGGGTATCCGGACTTGAGCGCCGCCGCCGCCGCCGCCGGGTCGTGGGCGCACGACGCGCTGGCCGCTGCAGCCCCCGCCAGGTGGCTGGCGCAGTGGTAGCTGAGGCAGTATGGGTCCCGGCACAAACTGGCTGTCATCACGGAAGGCGGCGACGCCCCGGCCAAGGGGCTCGAGCCAGCCGGCTTACTGCAGCCCAGAGAGCCCGCCGCAGCCGCCGCCAGCTGTGCCCCCACCAGGCTGCCCGGCTTGGTGGGGTCGAGCGCCACGCCGTGTGGCAGGAACTGGGGCGGATAGCCGGCGTAGGCCCCAGCCAGGCTTCCTGGGTAGGTCATGCCCGCGGGAGGCAGAGGGAACACTGTCTGGCCTGGTTTGTAGGGCGACACTGGAGCCACCAGCCCAGAGCCCAGCACCGAGGAGGAGGTGGGAGCGCTGGGGCCCGAGCCGGAGCTGGTGCCCGAGGAGCCGCCACAGTCCGAGCCTAGAGCTTTGCCCCCGGGACCCCCATCTGGGTGCTGGTTCACGTCCACATTAATCCCGCCGCAGCTAATCCGGCCGTGTGCCAGCCCCGTGGGTGCCCCTTCGGCCGAGGCGGCTCCGGAGCCCTTGCTGCCGCCACTGCCGCCGCCCACGTCGGGGTCCTTTTTGTCATCCTTGCCCTCCGGGCCGCCCCCGGCCGAGGGCAGCATGCCTCCTGGTGAGCAGGCCGAGGCGCTGGAGCTTGGGCTGCCTGTCCTGGGCGTGAATGGCTGGCAGGTGGCGCTCGGTACTCGGAATCCGGACTTCTCCGCCGAAACCCCCCCGCCGCCGCCACCCCCGCCGCCACCGCCTCCTCCGCCGCCGCCTCCCGGCTCCTTCTTATCCGAGCCGGGTTTGGAGTACGGCTTGAAACTCGATTTGTCCTCCACGCCGATGTCACTCAGCTTGAGGGGCCCCGACTTTCCGTCCTTGTCACCCCCGGCGCCGCCGCCGGCACCGCCCGCGCCGCCCCCGTTGGAAGCGACAGAAGAGAGTTTGGAAGAAGGCGAGGGGTCGGGCTTCCCGATCTGCGAGCATGTCTGCGCCAACAGCGCCAGCGGGCTCTTCTTCGCGTCGAGCTGCGGGGTCAGACGCGGGAGGTGGTGGGGACGAGTTCGAAAAGAAAGAAGGGGAAATCCTTTAGAATCCAGGCTTCTAGGATTCAAACGCCCCTCCGCAACGGCCTGTGAAGATCCTCCCAGCCCTCAGGCGCAATTCTAGGCGGCACCTTCCTCTACACCTCTGCATACACACTCGCCCTTGAGAAAGGTAGCAGGACCACCCCCCCTCACCCCCGCCCCAGGATCTTTCAAGAGCTAAACTGGATTTTTTAAAACTCACAAATTATTTTAGTCTCTGACTCCTAGCCTCAGGACTGTACATCTCCCACCCCATCCCTAATTCTTTGGAGTAATGGTTCAGGAGGTTTGCGCCTCAGAGGCCGTGTACAAATATCAGCTTTCTGGGGAACCCGAGGACTGCGCCTTCGGAACTGTATTTCGGGCTCCCGTCTGTTTTCCGGGCAGAAAGTGAGTGGGTCTGGGTCGGGGTAGGGGCTTTAATACCAAAGAGGAAAACAAGTTTTGGCTGCCTTCTCTCCTAACACTCACACCCCAGTCTACCTCCTCCCCTCTTTCTGCCCTAGTTTTAAGGTGCGGGAGCCCTATCCTCTCTCTCCATCCCGGAGCTGAATCACTTGACACCCACTCCTCGGCTACCAACTTCCACCCCCAGATCCTAGAGGAAGAAATTCCGTGAAGCGGCAGCCAGGGTGGTGGTCCCATCCAGCACGATTCAGGGAGAGGGTCCTTACCTCGATGGGGCTGACGGGAGTGGAAGGCAGGGGTTGCAGGTACTCAGGGTGCAAAATGTGGCCAGTCCGTGCGGTCAGCATCTTCAGCACCTTGATGGGCAGTCGGTTAGCCTGGCGGAGAGGGTCAGAGGGAGGCACCGCGTGCACAAAAGGCTTGGTGCTGCCGGCCGGGGACGAGCCTGGGCCGGGGCCGGAGCTATTTCCAGAGAGCGCGCTGGTCCAGGCAGGGTCCGCACTGCCACTGCCGCTGCCGCCGCCGCCGCCGCCGCCGCTATGCTTACTGCTTCTTAGGGCAGAAAGCGAGGGCGCTGTGCTCATGACCCACCCGCGCGCATGGGAGCAGCGGGGGGCGGGCTCCGGGCTGCGCGCTCGCCCGGGGAGCAGGAGCAGCAGGAGGAGGAGGAGGAGCTGGCGCAGCGGCCACGGGCGCCCAGCGCGCCTTCTCGGCGCCTGGAGCCAGCGGTGAATAATCCTGGGTGGCCCGCAGAGGAGCCGTGGCCGAGCGGTAGGAGCCGGCCCGACTGCGGGACTGCGGGTGGCTCGCCGTGTCCGCCTCGGGCTGTGCCCCTGCGCTGCGTACCAGCCGCCCGGCGCTGGCGCTGCTCTGGGCGGTGCGAGCCGCCGCCTGTCCAGCCGGGTCTCTGGCGAGGAAACTCACTTCAAAAGCAGCTGCACCGAGGGGGAGATTAAAGCCTTTGCCGCCTTCCAATCAAATGGGAGCCCGAGGTGATTGGAGGGTCAAGGGGATGTGACGCGTCCCGCGCCGCCGCCGCCGCCGCCTGGACTCTCGGCGCTGGTTTTAATGGGCAGCTCCCTCTTCGCCGCCTCCCCCCACTCCCCGCGGCTCGTCCCCTCCCTGGATTTCGCTCCGAGGGGGAGCTGGACTTCTACTCTACGTTTGCTATCTACCGCCTCCCTCTTTTTTTCTCCTCGTCGTCTTTCCTTTTCCCAGCTCGAAAATAAACTGAAGCCTCTTCTTGCACGAGGGTGCGTGTGAGGAACAGATTAAGGTGGTGTTCAAATGCAGCGCCCGCAGGACTTGGGACGACAGCCAGGCTGCCAAGTCCAGGGGCTCGCAGTGGCGTGGACACCACACATGCTCTCCCCGCCACCCCCCCCGCCCCCCCGCCTCGTAACCGAACTCTCTTGCGGCGCCGCCGCCAGGGTAAGGAAAGGTGGGGAGCGGGTGCTGGAGGAAGTCCGCCCGCCCGATTTGATTTCCCGAGATTTGAAGGCAGAGAAACCAGAAGCTAGGTGGGCAGCAGTGGTGGTTTCTCTCCGAGTTGTGCTCGGGGCTCCCCGCCCTTCCCGGCCACGTGACGCCCGGGGACTCGCAGATTGGGGCGGGAGCGAGGGTCACGTGTTTCCTCTGTTTCACACTCGGCCCCCACTTCTCGCTCTCCCCGGCCACCCTCTCTTCTCTTCGCCCGTCCCTCCCCCACCCCGCCAAGTTCTGTGGGCATCTCCACCCCTCCATCAATTGTCAATGTTCCTCGACCGCAATCAATCAGTTATTTGTCAGCTCTTGTCAATCCGCCCGTGATTTATGTCAGCTTTTGTTGCTGATTACAAGGCGGGTGCGACTTGAAGGGGAAAAGAGAGAGAGAGACGCAGAGGAAGGAAGAGATCGCGGGGAAACCGGGGAGGGGGAAAGAGGAGCAGCCTCCTGGGATGGGCGGGGCGGGGGCTCTAAGAAAAAGAATGAAACGGGGGAAGGAGGCGCTTGGTGTCAAGAAAATGAATAGTGAGAGTCAAGTGCGCAGGTGCGGATAGGGTGCTGAGGGGGGTGCGCAGGCCTGGGGTGTGCGCCTCGCCTCGTCGAGGTCGGAGACAGAGATACACCCTTCCACCCTTGGGGACTTCAATCCGTTGGGGCCGCGGAGTTCGGAGCGACTCTGGGTACCCGGGACGGGAGGCGGTGATGTCTCGAACGGGAGATTTTTTTTTTTTCTCTCCTAGGATATTCCCGCGGGGTCATGTAGTGTGCGGATGCCAGGCTGCTATCCGGCCGCGGACCCCGACCTCCGTAGTGCCCTGACCCCAAACTCAGAGACTGTTTCCTAAGAGCCACATCTCCAACGTAACGAGTCCTGGAGGTCAATGATAGGGTATCCCCCTCAATTCTTTGAACCCCGTCTGACCGTGGCTAGGGCTGAGAGCTGTGAAGAAGAGGCCTGACCGTGGGCGTGTGGGGAAGATAAGTCTCAGACTCACTCAGGCCCCTTCTCCAGGCCTCCCCCACTGCGCGCCACCCCAGCGCGCTTAGTAGCAGCGGTTACTCCACTCTGCTCGCTCGAATTTATTGGAACTCGTAGCTGGAACTGACCTGCGCTGAGAGAGTAGAGTGAAGGAGCCAGGGAGGGAGGGGGCGGCTGCCTGTGGGAACAAGGGCTCTTCCAGGGAAGCGGAGCGGGACTGCCGCGTTCCCCTCGATTTGCACCGTCACTCGGGCTGTTTGGAAGGAAAAGGGGAGGCGCTGCGCGTGTCTCCGTGCAACTGATTCTGGGTGCACAAGTGTGTATGTATGCCTGTGCCGCTGTGTGAGTTGTCAGGGCTTTGATAGCATTTGGAGCGAGTTCGGGGGTCACCTTCAGAAAGTCGCAGAAATTGGAAGGGGGGGGCGAGAGGAGGACACACCCCCTTACTCTGAATGACTTAGAAGACTTTGAATCTCCCCTCCCCCACTTTTCCGCTCCGGCTCTTCTTTTGTTGTCAATCCTTTTTGATAAATGGCGGGGTAGGGAGCGCTGGGAGCCAGGAGCCAGTCTGTGCCCGCGCGAGGGGCGGAGGCCGGGCCTGGACACCGGCTTCCACCCGCGTTCCCCAGGCGCAGAGACCCGTACGCTCGGGGGTCGGGTTTCGGACCTGCTCTTGGCATGCTCGCCCTCTCCTCTTTAACCACCCTTCTCCCCCATTTTTGTCTCTGTCTTCTCTGCACAGGTACCGAGAACTTTCCCGGGTGAGTTTTAGAATTTCCTTGTAGGCATTCATTTTCTGTGTTTTAATCTCATCCCTTGATTCTCTAGGTTGGTAAAGTTCATGAGATGGTAACTAGACTAAAGATAATTTGGAGAAGAGGCGAACAAGGCCGTTTGTATTTTAGGCTGCTGTTTGTTGGTGTGTGCCTGTGTGCGTGTGTAGGCAGAAGAACACACCTGCGTTCAAGGGGGTTTGGAGTGTCCTTGCGACAACAGAGGAAGGTGAGTTTGGGAGGCGGTGGCAAGGCCACAAGAAAGGTTGGGAAGGTTATCTTGACCATCTTTGGGGAGCAAGTCCCAGGTAGTCCTAACCTCTCGCGGTTGGGCAGCGTGTCTGTGAAGCCTCTTACATCCTGCGGGCGTGTTAGTGTCTGTCTGTGTCATTGAGCGCACGGCTGTCGAGGTGTCAGCCTGGATCAGCTGTGGAGCTCTCAGCTCTGCGAGCCCAGCAGCGGGCCGTGTGTCGAATGCTGAATGCTGTGGGCGATGGCCACAGCTGGAGGTGGCCAGGGGCGTACCCCTAACCCCCTCACCTCTGTCTCCAGACCCAGTTCTTTCTCTCTGCTGGAATTGGGTGCGGCAGTCCCAGCACCCAAAACGTGGGGTAACCATCGAGTGGCCCCTGTGTCCCACGGAACAGATGTGCCGCGGAGTGGCGACACACTCTCGCATGCCTGAGCGGTGCTGCGCGCTTGCGGGTGGTGGTCAGTTTACACTCCCTGTTCCCCAAACCCAGCTCGGAAGGTCCGAGCACACGGGGGCGCCTGGAGGCCTGCGCGCACCGGGCTTTTGGGAGGTTCCAGCATCCGAGCAAGCGCAGGTCGCCAGGGAGGCCAAATCCCCCAACGCGGAGCTGGCTGTGGGGTTGGGGGGTTATTAATTACTCCGCGCTAGGCCTAATTCCTCCAACCCCCAGCGGCTGTTGGCGTGGATGTCCTGTGGATTTTATTTGCACACAATGGAAATGATTTGTTTTCTCTAAAAAAGGGTGGGCATGGCAGATATTTGAGGAGGGAATGGGAGGAGAAAGAAGGAGAGAGAGTTGAGGCAAAAAGTTTGAAAATGCCTTGAACTATTCACTGTCGAGATGGCTAATCAGTATTGAGGCCGGAGGGCAGGCGGGCCGCCTTTCACCGCCGCTTCCCTTTCATCTCGGGCTCGGCGGAGGCGCTCAATTAAAAGCCTATCAGTTTGTAAGTAAATCAACGCCTATCAGAGTTGTCACATCAAACAAAACGATTATTATTGCAGCCCGCCTCCCCTATTAATCTCCCTCGAAGATAATCCGCCTGACAGGTCAGGCCCGGCGAGCTGGAAAGCCTGGGCCAGAACGCCCAAACAGTCCCGGACTGGCGCGTCCCTGGGGGCCTCCCCACCCGGTGTCACCCTGCCTTGTGGCCCCCTAGGAGCCAGGAGAGAAAAGATCACGCGGAGGCTGCTGGACCCAGGCCCGACCCTCGGGACTGGAAGCGGGGACCAGACTCAGGGAGCTGATAGGGGGCGATTCAGGGTGGCCCTTCTTATTCTTGAGGCTCTGAAGGCACCCACCTTACCCGAGCCGCCACAGCCTGTTCTGTTCCTGAAGTCTCTCACCCTGGCCTGCACTCTTCTCCACTCGCTTCCCCTGCCTCTCTTTTTCTTTTTCCTGTATGCCTCTCTTTTTTTTTGTTTCCTCTCCTGCTTCTTCCTTGTCTCCCTAACCTTCATTTCCCCCCTGCACACACACACTTCCTTTCCCACTACCTACTTGCCAAGGAATATTTCCCATTCTCTCTCCCTCCTCCAGCACATACTACTGTGGATTACCACTATGAAGTAGTAAGTACATACTACTTTGGTGCAGTCACACTCTCTGGAGAAGGGCATTCTCAGGGCCCGGGTTAGTTCTCTGCGCCAGGGCTGCCCCAGGAGTGTGTGCAATTCCCAGGAACACATTTCATAGTCCTTCTTAATTTTATTCCAAGCAGGGGCTCTCAAAAACTATGGTTATTTAAGGATTGGGTGCCTTTGGTGGGGAGAGAGAGAGAGAGAGAGATAGAGATACAGAGAGAGAGAGAGAGAGAGAAGAGAGATACCAGGGCAGTGGGTGGACAGTCACAAATGCCCTGTTGTGGAATTAGCATTTGGTCTTGGAATTTCACGACTGCAACGTGGCTGACCTGGCTGGTGGCATTGGTCGGGTATTGCAAATGTGAGGAGGAGACCCAGCAGACACCTGGGCCTCAGCACTGAGTACGTGAAGGGGTGCCTAACATTTCATAAATATAAATACACCCAGATAACTACTTCTGTGGCCTCAAACTGGTGCTCTGTGGGCTGGGTGGCCTTGGGACTTTGGGGGAATGAAGTCATGGCCTTCTTTCAGGTGGCCTCGGGCTTCTTCCTCTGGGATGCCTCAGAACCAAGATCGACCTGCCCTTTTTCACGCTCTTGCTTCAAACAGATAGGCCCAAATGACCACCAGGATTGAAAGGTGGTTGAAGTGTTTGAAGGAGAAGGGCTCCCTGTGGGACCCCAGGCCCTGCTGCCCGAAATGCCAGGTTCAGAGCCCCAGGTAGGCTCGCTCCCTCAGCACGCTTGTGTCCGGGAGAACACCCCCACCTCTCCCAAGGTGCAGTGGTGCTGGCCCAGCTTCTCCTAGCAGTCGCATCAGGGTCCGAGGCTGTGGATATCGAATAGAGCTCACCTCAGGGTGCTTGGCGCCCAGAGATGCAGGACCCGTGGCCCCCCACCCTGGGTTCCTGAAAGCCCCTCTATTTGTGCGCACTTGCCACAGGCGACCAGGTAGGAATATTTATTTCTATACCCATAAATATTGTACTGATGTAATGGCTCAGTTACCTGTGTGTCTGTTTTTCTTTAATGTATTTATTTCACCTCTGCCACGCTGCAGATATTTCAAGAGGTAGAGGTACCATACCCCTCCTAGCTGTGGAGTTCACTCTGGCCATAGGAAATTTCCGTTGGATGGTTACTTGGACATAAGTGCTATCTCGAGCCCAGAGTACACCCAAGCAGGGGCTGTAAAAAGACACTTCCTGTAGAATTTTTCCAACTTAACTATATGTGCACACACCGAGAATTTAATAATATTTTATATCCCTCTATAGATCTAAATATTCAGATGTTATGTTACATGCCCTTGGGCTGGAAGTGATCTTCCATTCACGCTGGACGCGGGGCTGTTTGTATAATTTTCATCTCCCTGCACTACACATGAATCTTGATCTAATAAATTCAACCTTGTCATTTTTAGAATCGACGGGATTTCTCTGGCTGCGGCTTGCACTGCCTCTATCCGAATAAATCCAGATCGCAGGCAATGGCAGGAAAGGAACGGCTCCCGGTTCTCACGCAGATGAGTTGGCCCAGAGAGGGACACATGGTAGCCCCTAGTGCTCGTGAGGCAGCGGGTCTGGCCCGGAAGGAGGCTGGAGTATCAGCGCCTTTGGGCCCCGTGGCCCCTCGCTGCCCCGCCGTGCCTGGCAATCCTCAATTCTGCGGGGGCTTCGGGAACCCGCCGGGCCAAGCCCGCCCGCGGCGAAAACTGAAAGCAGATCCCACGGCAAATGAAGCCCGAACTTTCTTCGACTCAAGTTTGCAGCAGAGATTAGGTGGAGGCTTTGGAAGGACAGCGGGAAAGAGAGGTGGGGTTGTAGGTAGGAGAAAAAGGGCACGGGACACGGAGCATGGCCGGAGGCGCAACGCTAGGGGAGGTGCCTACTCTGCCTTCTTTCTCTCCAACTTCTCGGCCTGGTAGGTAAGGATAGCCTCCAAGGTGCCTCGAATGCCTAGGGTGTGTTTGTGGGGATTGCACCAAGGAGGAGGTGGCTTTGTAAAAGTTGCAAAAAGAGCTTTGCGGAGAAGTGTCTGTCCAGCAGGGCACAAAAAAGCTTGGGACCAGTTCGCCTTCCCCGTGGCAGAATGATCAGAACTCCACCTCTGGGGAGCCCCCTGCCCGGTGTGCTCCCCTCACCTCCAAACCGAGTGTAAATAACCTCCCACTGCCTGCACTGCAAACTTCCCGGTTCCGCGGCGCTGCAGTTGGCGGGCGAGGCCGGACTCAGAGCCGGCCCTCCAGGCTGCCGGCTGGCAGCTCAGCGCCAGCTCAAAAACCGGCTTGCCTGGGGGCGAAAGGACTAGTGTGGTTCCCCTTCCCACGGACTGCCCAGACCATCACCGCCTACCTCCCAGCTCCCCGGAGTTACAGCTTCCTCCTGGGAGCGGCAGTCTCCAGGGGCTGGCTGGGGCGCAAAGTGCGTGCGCGGGCCAGCGAGGGGGGCGAGTGGCTGCCCGTCTCTCTGCGGGGCCTGTCGCCGGGCCGGCCTCGGCGGGTGAGTGATGAGGGCAGAGAAGGGCGCCCATAAATCGCGGGTGTCAGGGCGAAAAACTCTCTTTATTGTCTGCGTGATGGATGGGCCCAGGGACGAGACACCAAATACTTCGTATCGCCTTTAAATGGGAACACATTTTCCGCGGCCATAATTCATGTTTTTTAAATAGAAAGTTTGAAATGTTGCCTATATTTCACTGGCCCTGACATATTTATGAATCGCTCCCTGCATGCAAATATCATTATTTAAAGCGCCGGGGAGAGCTCGGGGGAGGGGAGGAGGAGCGGCCCCCGGGGCGTGGGGGTGGTGAACCAGAGAAATGCGGCTGGAGGTGGGGGGTGTCTCCCTAAAGTGAGGACAATGAGGCAAGGCGGGGGGACGCCTTGTCCGGAAGCCGAGCGCATCCGGGCTCCTCGCTCGCGCGGGACGCCGCACAGCCAGCCGCTCCGGGAAGTTTGCGCGGCTTGGGCCGGAGGACTGCTCTTGCCTCCCACCGGAGACCCGGGGCATTCTGCGTCCTTTTCCCAGGCCCTGATCCAAGCCGAAGCCACCTTTTCCAAGAAGGAAGTAAAAAAAAAATAAAATAAAATAAAACCAATTTAACAAGCGCAAATAACAACAATCCAAAATGTTCCGTGTTCTTTGCCATTGCATCGATTTTTATTGATCGTTACTCTGCAAACCTGAGACTGTGCACGCCCGGGCGGGGCGCCCGTCAGGCCCCAGTCCCCGAGGCGAGCGGGTGGGGGGCAGCTCTCGCGCGCGGCGCCCGGGACCCCAGTGCACCACCGGCCCGGCGCTGCGCGCCGCTGGGCCTGCGCGGGACGCGGGGGCGCGGTGCTCCGGCCCCCCGGGACCCGGGGCTCCAGTCCCGGCGTCCTCCCCGGAGCAGAGCAGCGTCCCCGGGGTCTGCGCCCGCCCTTCCCGAGCTCCGCTGTCACTCGAGTCTCTTTGGAAGAGAGCCGGACGGCACCGTCAGCCTCGGTCCTGCGGGTCCAGCCCGGGAGGCGCCCGCACCTGCACCCTTGCTCGCTGTCTTTACCTGTGCGGCGCCCGCGGTCGCGCCGTCACAGAGAACTGGGAGGGACGGCGCGGGAGGGAGGGACAGAAAGCACCGCCCGGGACAGCCGGACACGCAGGCCCGGGGCCTCCGCTTCGGGCTGTGTCGGGGTCTCGGCCGAACCTCGTCTGGGAGCCGAAGTGCGCTGAGGAGATCCGACCCGGAGAGGGGCCCAGGGAACCGGCCTCGGAGGGTGGGGAGGGCCGGCGGCACTTCCGCTGGGGCGGGGCCTCGGCTGGGCCACGCCCCCGCCACGCCTGCCCACTCTAGCTCCGCCCCTGCCGGCAGGGGCCGCGGGATTTCAGGCCCCTGCGGGGGGCCTGGCAGCTCCTTGGGTCTCCGGCGGGCAGTGGGCAGCTCCTTTTCCGCAGCTGGGGCTCTGAGTTAAGATTTAAATACAGGAACAGAAGCACATGCACACTAGCAACTTCAGTCCAAACTTGCACGTAATACTTTGTCCAACTCGGTCTTTCGGTAGTCCTGACACCTGTCTGGCCCAGGGGCTCGCGAACGCTCTCTGCGACCCTAGGACTGCAGGAAATACATATCCGAGTCCACAGGGTCTCACCCGTCTTTCAGGAAGAACAAAAAAGTTAACACTTTTCGAGCGTTCGCTTTGTGCCAGATCTCTCTAAGAACTGTGTATGCATTATGTCCTCACAGCAACGCTCTGAGGTAAGTACCGTAAATGCCCTGCTTTATAGATGAAGAAATTGAGGCGCGGAGAGAAGAAATTGGCCTTGCCTCACTCTCATCTCTTCCATATTCTTATCCCTTCTTTTCTTCAGATCCCAGCATCCCAACCCATCACTCTGGGGCAATGCTGCTGGCCGATTACTTACCCTGTGCGGGGAGTTCTGAGGCCGGTTAACCGCCTCCACTTGCAGCTGAGGCCTTGCTCAGCGGGAGGGACACCTACGCAGACGAGGAGAACGGTGTACAGGGGATGGACCCAACTCAACTCCGGGCGCTCCCAGCCTGATGGGGAAACCCGCCCAAAGAGCATTCTCCCATTATTCTGTGCTTTCTGCTGAAGCCAGACTAGTTTTTTTTTTTTTTTTTTTTTTTCAACGCGTATCAGACCATGTTTCTCTTCTGCTTAACAGCCTCTGGGTTCTCATTGTTCATGGGATCAAGTTGAGCCCATGGCTGGCAGATCTCCGAGGCTTGATTGGCCTCAGTTCCTCTTTCTGCCTTTGTCTCCTACGACTCCCCCTCACCCTGAGCTCCTGCTATCAATGGCTGCCTTTCTGTTCCTCAAATGTGCCATGCTACTTCCCACTGAAGGACCTTGCTGCTGCTTTTCCTTCTATCTGTAATGACTTCCTGTCCTTCTCTTCCACCTGCCTCATTGCTCCTCTTTCTTCAGGTCTCAGCTTACACACCACTCCCCTTTACCTTCCTGCCTGGTACTGGGTCAGGACTCCCATAACCCTCTCTTAGAACATTTACCACACTGGGGTTTCCTGTAGAGAGTCTATCCCCTTCAGCAGATGGTAAGTTTGAGGGGTCAGGTACCGGGGCTATTCCTTCAAGGAATTAATGAAGCAAACAGCATTTGTGTATACTGTCAACTGTACTGAACAAATGAATAACTTTTGGGGTTTCCTCCAGTTTGGGGGGCTATCAATAAGTATTCTCCAGGGTTTCGAATCCTAAGATGTGTTCAATTTGATAAGGGAAATAACACAAATCTCATGAAAAAAATTATTTTGAGTCTCTGTATTGTAAATATCATAAGTGAATGCTCAAGGAAGTTGGAGAAGAGAAATAGCTATGATTTTCCAGCAATTTACTCAGATTTTGAAAGTGCAAGAGGTGCTGATTGACACAGGATACTGGGAAAACGCCCCTTCATGACCACTCCTCCCACCAGGCAGGCAAGTTTGTCCCAAGGCTGTCCCCTCCCCTCTTCCTCATTTCACATCATTGCTATCATAGTTAAGTTCTGTATTAGCTTCTAACTTAGCTGCTGCTGACAGAACCTTTTAATTGTTCTGTACATCTCCAGCCTCTCTCACCTCTAATCCATTATACATACTCTTGCTAGGTTAATTTTCTTGACCACACCATTCGTTGGCTCAGAAATCTTTGGTGCTCCCTGTTGTTCCATGTAACACTTGACTCTTCACAATCTAGTTCTAAACTACTTTTTAAAAGCTTTAAGTTGTATCCCAAAATTATAAAAGAAAAATCAACTTCAACCTGCAAGACACTCAAAGCTATATAAAGAAAAACATTATGATCTCACCCATCTCCTCTCCAATTTTTTATCCAATATCCTGATATATTGTGTTGACAGTCCTGTGTGTAAATTCTATCCCTTTTCCTATGTTCACTAATTTCATGTAAACCACACTCATATAATATGTTGTTGTTTATTTATGCAAAAATGGTTACATTAGAGCCCTAGTGTTTTTTTCACTTTTGTCTGCCTATCATTTGCAGGTCCTGCTTCCAACTGCAGAAGCTGAAGGGGCCACATCCTCCTTCTCCCTGCCCCTGGCAGCTGAAGCTCCACCAGTGGGAATTTTTGACTCTCGAGAGGTGAGCAGAAGATTGGAGTAGGTTAGAAACGCTCCTCAGCAGCAGCAGCAGAGACTGTGAGAGCCCACTCAGAGCACTGAGCCCAAATCAGTAGCGTGGACTGTATCTGTACGGGAGAGGCAGAGTGGAGAGGATCATGGCTACCATGTCCAGTAGGATAATGACAGCCACTCAGACAGTGGTCTAGCCACTCAGACAGTGGTCTAACCAGATTGTCGCAGTAATACGACCAACTACATTTTCCATTTCCCAGACATCAGTTCCTGTCCATTTCCCAAGTCTAAGTCTCCAGTCTTCTTACTGATTTTCTGAGCTTCCTGAAATCCTTCTGATAGATTTCTATTATGCTTAAATTAGCCAGAACCAGGTCCTGTTACTCACAACCAAGAATATCAATTGATTTGACATAGCATGGCTGTTTGGGTACTTCTAAACAGATCTGATGGTGATTCTTTCTCTTAAAAAAAAGATTTTATTTATTTTTAGAGAGAGAGGACAGGAAGGAGAAAGAGACAGAGAGGAACATAAATGTGTGGTTGCCTCTCACACACCCCCTACTGGGGACCTGGCCCATAACCCAGGCATGAACCCTGCCTGGGAATCCAAGCAGTGACCCTTTGGTTCACAAGCTGGTGCTCAATCCACTGAGCCACACCAGCCAGGGCTGATGGTGATTATTTCTTAGTTGGGCTTCTATCATGGACACTGGTGGGGATCCCTGCCTGAACACCTCCAACCCAGCTAGGAAGTGATTTCAAAGAAAAAACTGGTAAATTCAGGGAAGAGAATAGTCATGCCAGAATTGAGTGGGAGGACATACTTAATGTTCAGATGATTTTATTGAATGCCTACTGTGTCTTGGACACTGTTCTAGGGAGCTTCACAATATTACCTCATTTACTTATTACCAAAACCCAGTGAGAAAAGAATTATTATCCCCATCTGGTTCAAGAATGTGCAGAATTTCTCCTCTTACTTTGAACGCTCTCACCTCATAAGCCTGGATGGCACTCAATATGTCTGATTAAGGTTTCTAAGGCATCAAAGGACACTGTCAAGATCAACCACCATAGGTGACAATCAACTCTGATTCTTCTCCGCAGAGCTTAAGAGCTTAAGTGCCTGGTACTTTGGAGTGCTCAGAAAATGTTTGTGGAATGCAATCAATGGCAAAGGAACACCTCTGGGCTCCATTTCCTTGGAAAGATGGTGGCTTGAAGCATTTGAAGTCATGTGTATGAGTAGAATTAAAGAAGAGGTAGCAGTTTTTCCTTCCAAACTGCATTGCACTCTTTTGACTTTGGCCAAATGCTTCAGGTCTCTGGACTCAGTGTTTATTCTTCTTTTCTCCTTCTTTTTCTATCTCTATTTTTACTCCCCTCCTTCCCCCCACTCCTTCCCAAAACATTAGTCAGTTAAGGGCATGAATGATGTCACCTTACTTATATTTCCTGCAGAATCTATCACATACATCAACAATATTCAGTAAATATTAGTTACATGAATCAATTTTCAAGGATTTTTCTTTCTCAGTCCCCACCTTTACTACTTAATCTTTTGTCTTCTCAGGGACTCTTTCTACCACATTGTTCTTTGGCCACATTCTCATATTCACCAAAGACCATGCATGTCCTTACTCTTGCTCTTCAAAAGAAAAGGGGGCCTTTTCGGATGAGGGGCTGTAGGGTGAAAAGTAGCAGCAGTGGCCCGAGGAACTGGCTGATGTGGGGAGGGAGGGTCTGCCACACTGGGAAGCTGGAGGGTTTGGTGAGGATCAGCTCTGTCAGAGAATCACCATCATCTTCAACCTCCTTCCCCTTTCATGACAGTTAGCCACCAGCGGGTGTAGATTGATTCTCACTTTAACATGGGAGCTCCACAAGCACTTATGAAATGAATGAACGAGCTACTTCCTGCAGAACTAAAGTGTGAAAGAAGTTAGTAAACATGCCAAAATGAAGCCAGAAGTCATGGGGACCAAATGTAGATAAGCCCAAAATGTCACAAAGATAAAAAAGTAGGGGAACAAGAGCTTTCTAGGAAAGATGTCTTCTACCCCCAGGTGCTTCTCTCTAGCCTCAGCCCTCCTCATGTCCACCTAAAAGCCTCCCGAGGTGTCTTCTCCTGGCCCCACTTCCCAAACTCTGCTTTGATTGGACCCTGCATCACCACAAACCCTTATGGGCAACCCATTTCCCATCAAAAAATCTTTCACATGCCTTAGCTCCTCTCCTTCAACTTCTCACCATCAAAGCTTACTTTTCACTGGCCCCAAAGACTAGCCATCCATCCAGACTAGAATCTTTCCCCTTGTACCAACACACCCTCCTCAGTTTCATCTTTGCTTCCGAGGTTCCATCTTGTAGCACCCAGCTCAGGGCTCAGCTTCCCCTCCCCTACCTCCTTCAGAAGCGGATCACAGTGCTTCTGCCTGTGTTAGGCTCCAGCGTGCAACTGCTCAGTTCCAAAGAACAGTACTGCTACATTTCTTAGATGTGTGACTTGGAGCAATGTTCTTAACCTCTTTGAAGTTTCAATTTCTTCCTGTGTAAAATATATGTAATGATGGTACCTACCTCATAGGTCAGTGGGTAAATTGAATGAAAAAAACACCCGTGCCTAGCACATAGACAGTGCTCAAAGTGGTTGTTGTTGTTGTTATTATTATTATTATTATTATTCCATGTGTTCTTTCTTACCTCGGAATCCCTGGAGTGCTGCTGTTTGTGTTACTCATCTGGCACTTAATTGTTCACTAATGGATGATATCATTTGTTAACTACTTAAAATCATATTGTTTAACTTTGTGTTTGCATTTGTGTTTAACTTCTCAATTAGATTTTAAGCTCATTCAGGCCTGAACCAGAGGGTTAAGTAAAAAATAGGCATGAATAAACACCTGTTACAATGAGTAATAAAACATTCCGTTTCTGTGTAGTCCTGTTACAACCATGATTTCTGTTAATCCTCACAATAATCCTGTAAGGCATATTACTCCCAAATTACAGATGAGAAAACTGAGGTTTAGAAAGAGGAAGCCATTTACCCAAGTTCTAAAGATCAGGGCTCTTTCCTGCCTCACAATAGCCTTTAGCCCTCAGAAATTCTGGCAATGCCTCCCTCTCCTATTTAATACCCAAATGCACCTTCTCTACTAACCCAATTCAGCATCCCTGCCAGCTCTAACATTCCTTCCATATGCCCATGGGGAGAGATGCTAGAGATATATTATTAGATGACAAGATCTGGTTATAAAAGAGCAGGGACATGCACGTACAATTAATACATGTCATCTAGAAAGCAGGATGCAAGGGTTCTGTGTGACCAAACACTGGTCCTTTTAGTGGATGGTGATGTGGGCAATTTTAATTTTCTTCTTGTTCACCTGTAGTTTTAAAAAAGATTTTAATGAATTAATTTATTCTTAGAGAGAGGGAAGGGAGGGGGAAAGAGGGAGAGAAATATCACTGTGTGAGAGATACATCAATCAGTTGCCTCTTGCACACCCCCAACTGGGGAACTGGCCTGCAACCCAGGCATGTGCCCTGACTGGGAATGGATCCAGCGACCTTTTGGTTTGCAGGCCAGCACTCAATCCACTGAGCCACACCAGCCAGGGCTCACCTGTAGTTTTTACTGCAAACATTTATTACCTTTATAAATAGAGAAAAAACACAAGTTTTATTTGTTTGTTCATTTAACAGAGACAACAGTGCAGTGCTTCCAGAACTCTCTTTGCTGACTTGTCCATCCCAGTCCCTTTTACTAAAAAATGCTGCCAGTGGAGGCAACTCAACCTCTTTCTTCTCCTTCTTCACCTCTGGGCTCTGAGCCAGGTGGGCAGAATCCCATCCTTGGCACTTATTAGTCACAGGTTTGAAATGCAGGGGAGGGGTGGGGAGGAAGAAGTGATTAGTGTGGGGTGGGAATTTGGGGATTCTTTTATCCCCTGCATCTCAAAGGCTGACAGGTTCTTGAGGGGTGGAAATGACTGGTAATTAGTGAACCTTCTCTAAAGCACACACTAAAGACACACTTCACAGTCTCTGTGACCTCTGCAGCCCGGTGAGGCTTTGTTATGTAGATCTTCTTAATTGGGTGAGTCACTTACTGCAAACAGCTTTGGGAGAGCGCACTGTGTTTCAGGGGAGGCTTCCTACCAGGGGTTCTAACTCAGGGATTGGGCTGGCAGCGATAGCCTCTAAGTAACTCCACCCACTCTGATATAAGTGAGAAGTGGTCCTCACAAGTGGGAGTCAGCACAGTGAGGCTTTTGGGGGAGTGTTAAACTATGGCCTTCGTCCTCCTCCTCCCTCTTTCCATCTCTCTTTCACAGTTTATAGATCACTGATTCTGGATGAGGACGGGGATATTTTGACATATAAACTGGGTTCTCTACATTCTAGGATCTGACAACTAGTTGGAAAGTTAGGGACAATATAAGTGTACATAATAACACCAAATAGTGGGCATTAATGCCAGGCACACAGGAGGGGTTTTACAGTGATGTTTCAGACCCTGGGCAGTCACTGAGAGCTGGAGCACTGGAGAAAGCTTGTCAACAAAGGTGAGCAGCACTTGGAAAGGGTTATGGGGACAGGGATTCCCAAGAGGAGGAGACTATGAACAAAGGTATCTCTAGTTAGGTCACCATGACACCCAGAGTCATGGCCTCCGCACACCGAGTGTGGCTCAGACATCAGGTGCACAGGGTGCAGTGTGGGAATGAATCACTAGGTCTTCAAATGACATGATTTATATCATCATATGCTGCTGTTGTCCTCGAGTGTCCCTGCCCCTTGATCCAGAAGTGGGCACAATGCCGGTAGACTTTTTATTGCATCATCACCCCCTCCTTATTTTGGTGAATGGGGAACTATCTTGGCTCTTCCATTCTTGGTGCCCAAACAGACACTAAGTCCTGGCAATTGTGCTCCAATCTCTGCAATTTCTCCCTTCAGGCCCTCACCATACTTTGTGGGGGTCCAGGGCACTTTTAGAGCCTGTTAGGACACTTTCCTGACCCTACTCATCTCTCTAATGCATCCTGCCCACAACTGTCAGACCAATTGCTCTAAAATACAAATGTTTAATAACCACTTACTTCCACTGTACTCAAGGGGGCCTACATATCTTTTTATGCAGTGGTTGCTGTCTATCTTTTCTGCACTCTTCACATCTTCAAAGTCACCAATGACTTCTATGTTGGTAAATCCAATGGTGAATCCTCCGAACTCAATTTACTTGACCTTAAGTAGCACTGGACTGACAAGTCGATCACTCTTTCTTCCTTTCATCCTTAACATTTTATTTATAAAATTTTTTTGTACTTATAAAACAATAAAGGACAAGATAGTGAATGCCAAATTCTTTCAACTAGACTTGTCAGCTAACATGTTACCATATTGGTATTCTCTCTCTCTCTCTCTCTCTCTCTCACACACACACACACACACACACACACACACACACACACACACTTTTCCTGAACCATTTGAAATCTGTAAGCATCTTGGTGTTCATCCCTAATTCTTTGGCTTGTATCTCCTAAGGCAAAGAACACTCTCTCACAAAACCCCAATACAATTTGCATACCTAAGAGTAGTAATGTTAATTCGATATCATCAAATGGTTCAAATTTAAATATTTCCAGTTGTCCCCAAAACGTTTGTTTTAGTCCCCCCACCCAGTTTCAGTATTCAATAAAGTCTTATGCATTGCACTTGATTTTCATATCTCTTTAGTTCATTTTTATCTAGAACAGTCTTCCCTGCCTGCCCTATCCTTTTCATTATGTTGACATTTGGCAGTCTAGCCCAGGTGTCTTGAAGAATGTTCCACTTTTTGGATTTTCTGTTTCCTCATGAGTAGATTCTGGTTAAACATTCAGCAAGAGAACCATATAGATGATATGTACTTCCCATTGTGTCACGTCAGAGGCCCATATTGTCAGGTTGTCTCACTCCTGGAGATGCTAAGCTTGAGCTCTTGTGTAGCACTGTGATCACCAGTTCTCTCCACTATAAAGACTGTTTTCCCCTTTGTAATTTATATGTATTCTGTGGGATGGTACCCTGAGACCATGTGAATTTCTTGTTCACCCAATGCTTTCAAAATCCCCTTGATGATCCTTGGCTAAATGGGCCATTATGTTGGAAACTCATCTTTTTTGATCACTTTCTTTTCTTGGTTTCCAGGGCCTGACATGGTTTTGGTTTCTTCCTCTCTAGCTGCTCATTCTGTTTCTCTGTGATTTCTTCCCTTCTCCTTTACCTCTGTCTGTGTTAGTGCTCTAGGCTCCAATCCTCAGATTTTTAAAAATCCTGTCTTGTGGCTTTAAAAGCCATCTAAAAGTTGAGGGCTCCAAAATTTCTAACTCTAGCCCAGATTTGTTTCCTTAACTCTCACGTATCCCACTTCCTCCTTGACATTTCCACTTTTATGTCCCAAAGTCATCTCAAACTTCTCAGATCCAAAAGTGATTCCCTGATCCCCCCACCCTCTTTCTCATCAATTTTGGTATGACAACTCCAACCTTGCACTTGCTCTGGCCAAAATCTTGGAGTTGCCCTTGACTGCTGTGTTTCTCATACTCCCCATGTCAAATCCAGCAGAAAATTCTGCTCTTGCCATCTTCAAGATGGCACTGTTCACTGTCTCCAAGTCTCCTGGGATAGCTTGCTTTCTAGTCTCCGTCCTTCTGCCCTTTCCTTTCCATGGTCCATTTTCAACACAGCAGCCAGAACAATCTTTACAAAATGTGAGTCTTCCATTAAAGGCTCCTCATCTCACTTGGAGTATAATAAGCCCAAGTCCTGACCTAGTCTATCGGGCCCTAGATGATCTGTCACCCTCCCTGCTCCACACCCTGCCCCATGATTTTATTTACCTTTACTTTCCCCATTGCTAACTCCACCCCAGGTACTCTCATATCCTTGCTGTTTTCCAAACCTGCCAGGCACCCTCCTGCCTTAGGGCCTTTGCACTTGCTGCTCTAGCTGCCTGGAACATTTTCCCTCTAGAACCTATGTGTGTCCATGATTGCCTCCAGACGCTGCATCTCAAGGGCTTCACTCACTTGAACCGTGGAGCTAGGAGCAATCCAAAGCCTGGTGCAGCTATACCTAGGAGGCTCATCTTTCTGATGGGGGGTGACACTGTGACCCTGGAGGCACGTGAATTCAAGTTCCACCCACAAAAGCATAAACAAAGTGACAACATGAGACTAAGAGAACACTTAGAGCTATTCATTTGCTGTTCCCTCTGCCTGGAAACCCCTTCTTCCAAGTCTTTTCATGTCTGGCTCCATCTTATTATTCAGACTGCAGCTCAGATGTTGCTCCCCTTAGAGAATCCTCCTCCGAACACTCTACAGCTATCTGGGGCCATGCAGTTTGTGCATCACAGAAGCCTTGCAAGTGGGGCTGAAGTCCCGCCCATGCCCTGCTGATCAAGGATTTCACAGAAAAAAGGACCTGCCAGGCTCACAGAGACCTTGGACATTGTATCTAAATTAGCACCCCCCTCCCCATTGTCTGCATAGCATGTGCCAGTGCTATCTAAAATTTTGTATCTCACATACTTGAAATTATATTATTTATCTATTTGCTACCTGTGTCCTTCCACAAGAATGGAAACCTCATGGGAGTAAGGGTGGTATAGGTCTTGTTCCTTATCATGCCCTCAGTGCCTGACACATGGTAGGTGCTCAATAAACATTTATTAACAACAGCATTCTCTCTCATTTTGGGGAGGTGTGCACACTTACTTATATTTTTATTTTAGTTAATAAATAGCAACTTAAGTCAGTTAGTTTACATGTAAGGAAACTGAAGATTTTCAGAACAAAAAGATTCATTCAATGGCACCCAGCTAATTAATAGCAAAGCTAGGTCTTGAACCCAGGACACCTACATGAGGATACGGGGCACTACATGGCTTGACCAGCCCTTCGTCTGGCCTCAGTCTTCTGGTACTGGTGGTGCCAGGTGCAGCTGACACTTGCTTTGCCCCTGTCTTAGAGCTGCACAGAGAGCTGGGGCTCCTTTTGGAGAAGTAGGAAGAGACTCTGAATTAATAGTGGTAAATCATGCCAGAACCCTTGTGTGTGCATTATTATTATTGCCCCCCATATGTTCTAAAATGATTCCTGTAAATAATTATAAAAATAAATCTCAGTGACAAATTTTTTACTTTATTTTATTTCCAGGAACACATTTATTCATCATAATCTCTTCAGGGGTAGGACAAATTGGAGCACTGGGTAGTGAATACAATTTGCAAATAGGCAATATAAGTAGAGAGAAAATTAATATGTATTCCTCAGCACTCTAAAAGGAGAGGAAGAACATTAATAGCCATTTCCTTGCAGATATAACTTCGAAAATGTTATTTCTGATCCATCAGCGTGGGGCTGCATATGAGGAAAATGGTTAAAACGTGACAAGAAGCGATTAGATGTGAAATGGCATCTTTCTGGTGCTCCTCCCCAGCCTCTTTGCCCTGTTCTTACTGGGACGTATGAGGAGTCCTGTTTTATTTTTTTCACATTAGAATTCTGGCCTCGGGTCAACTGCTCATTTGCTGGGTGATGCCCTCGGTCTCCATTTGCACAATCAGTAGTTGGTATAGCTGATTTCTAAAGCACTGAATTTGGATGATCACAATTCCAAATTATTTGGGGGTGCTTGAGAAAAACATAGATGCAAGGGTACCAACTGCTGACTAGAATCTCATTTCCAGATATTTTAATTGAGGTTGGGGAAGGTGCCTTAGCCTCTAAGGGGCAGAACACCTCCACGTCAAGCTGGCATTTTGGGAGGGTACCTGGGGCTTATGCATTGCTCCCCCCACCCTCACTAGACAATATACATTTGAGTAGGTTCTTCTGGTCTAATATAAGCCCCTCTCCTCAGTCAGAGATGATTTCCCTCCCGAGCTCAGCTAAGGACTGGAGTATTGGGCAAGTTCCAGGCAAAGTGGGAAATCAAATTTGTTTTTCATTGCTGTTTTGGCAATTTGTGAAAATAATGCTAAAAGATTGCCAGATAGCAGTTTCAATTGTAAATTCTTTTTTTTTTTTTTGCCCCTGCCATTCCAACATCCTCCCTTCTTGTTTTTAATTATAAGAGTAGTACTATACCTGTTGCAAAAATCACAGAAGTGGAGTGAAAAGCAAAAGCCCCTTTCCCATTCACCTTCCCAAACCCACTCCCTTCCCCATTCCATGCTAATATTTGCATTTTAACAGACAACAATATAATCCATAAAGATAAAAAAGAAGGGAAATCAGAGGCATTGAGAATTCATAATAGTAATAATTATTACAATGGTAAATAATAATAATCTAACATTTGTGCAATGACTACTCATGCCCAACATTATGATTGCATTTAGTATTTATTTTTAAAAATTTAATTTGTTCTGGTTGGGAGCATAGATCATCCTCAATCCCCTCACATATGTGCAAACACTACAGAGAGAGCCTGGAAACCTTTTCTCTTTCCTCCACACCCTAAACTCCCTCCTCCAGGCTGAAAGGGGACCGCCTCAGCAACAAAGAGCATTTTGTATGCAGACATCCAGACTTTTTTTTTTTTTAATTGAAATTTGAATGTAGTGAGTCTGAACTAGGGTCTGGGGCATGATTAATTACAGCAACCATCTTAATCTGCCCAGGGGCTAGGCCTGAAAGAAATGAGGCCAGGCTGAATAGAAATTCGGCTAAGGATAGGTAGGAATGCTAATAAAACTTTGTTAACTGGCCCTGCCCTTTTCTCATGGGGTGATGCATAGAGCTGGAAGATTTAGGAACCCAGTTCCTGTTTCTTTGGCTCTGGCCAACCCCAGAATCAACTCCCTTGATTGGAAATAAACAGGATCTTCCTTTTTGTCCCTAGGAATGTGAGGGAGGAAGGACTCTAGGGAAAAGGGCCTCTTCTGCCAAAGAATAATAATAATAACAAAGATGACAGTAGGAGTAAAATATTGCCCTCTTCATCAAGAGTGATAAGGAAATGTCCAGTCATATGTGTTGAACATTCTAACTCTCCATATGCACGTGTTAAGAGCTCCTAAGAATTCACAGACCCAGGATTTCCAACTCAGATCTGATTTGAACTTTCTGTTCTGTAATCTTCATAAGTGTACTATACATGTCTCAATTTTGGATTCAGAAAATAGGATCACAATTACAGTGCTTCTTGTCAACTTAGTACTATAAATGTCTGAGCCCAGGTCTTTCCTGAAGGGTGTGTCTTAGTCATGTATACTTACAGTGCCTAGCACAGTGCCTTGTCCTTGAAAGCTGGGGCACAGGAGCTGTAGAATAAAATGGGGGTGAGATAGGGGGTGCCTGCAACTCACTTTCAGTTGGTCATGAAATGGGGTTAAGGTACTGAGGAAGAACCCAGATGACTATGAGAGCCTTTCCTTTCCCTCAGTGCTCCTGGGGCGGGGCAGCAAGAGGTGTGTTCAGGGAGAAGGCCCAAGAAGACCTGTCTCCTCTGTTTGCTCTTGAAAACTCGTATTGCAAAGGAATCATTTGTCTGCCTCCTGAGCTGGCCCTATCTCAGCATTCCTTTGCTCTCCCCTCTCCCAAAAGGAGGTCCATGAAGAAGTTTACCTTCTACTATTTCTTTTTTTAAAAGGTTATATTTATTTATTTTTAGACAGAGGGGAAGGGAAGTGGAGAGGGAAACATCAATGTGTGGTTGCCTCTTGAGTGCCCCCTACTGGGGACCTGGCCTGCAACCCAGATATGTGCCCTGACTGGGAATCAAACCAGCAACCCTTTGGTTTGCAGGCTGGCGCTCAATCCACTGAGCCACACCAGCCAGGGCAAGCTATTTCTATTTAATTTTCCTTTTTGTTCGAAAAGGTGATGAAGTACAAGGATGTCCCTGACCCCTCTCTTCTAATTTTCCTTGGTCTAGAGATACAGATTCTTTTATTTCTCCCTTTCCCCCTTTTCTTCCCCCTCCTCTTCCTTCTTTTCCTCTTCTTATGTTCTGAAGACTAACTTCCAAAAGCTGAGGGGAGTAAGGAGAGATTGATCTAGTCCATTTGTAGAGGAGTCCTCCCTGCTACATGCAGCAAATTTCTGCTCTGCTCAAGAACTTTCAATAGCTCCCTTTTGTCATCAACTTACATTTCAAACACTAAAGCCTACCTTAATCTGAATGATCCTGAACTTTATTTATTTATTTTTTTTGATTTCCCCAATCATCTCTCCCCTACAGTCAACTGGCCTTCCTGGCATATTTACACAATGGAGACAAGACTGGGTCCCAAGTCATTCTAGGCAAAACTAACAACTAAAAGCCAATCAGAAGGTGGGAGAAGTAGAAGAAGAGGCAGGAGAGGTAAGGGTTGTTGGAATGATAAAATATCTTCAGAGACATACTTGAGATTTTGGCCTGTGTTATTGGTTGTTTAGGAGCCATTGGAAGATTTTAGGTAGGGTCAAATCAGGCTTTTAGAATGAGCACCCATTGCTATGTAGGGGAGGAAACAGTAGTGGGGCTTCAGTAAGGTAGAAAAGATCCCTGCCCACTTTGCTGTTATTGATAGAGTCTTCAGAATAGTCTACGATCAGAAGACACAGCCACGTACGGAGGCAGGGCCATGGGTGAGATGACCTTGAGCATCCTCTTCCTTGCGGGGGGTGGGGGGGTCGGGGTTCCAATTTCATCTTTGAATAGGTTTGTCTCTCTTGCTGGTCAAAGCCCTTCTAGAAAGGTCAAGGTGAAAAGTGTCTGGGAGGGCAGAGTATCATGACCAACAGAGACTGGGCCCACTTCCTCCTTTTCAGACAGGAAAAGCAGACAAAAATGGACAATGGACCAGAGAGGGTGTGTCCAGCAGAGAAGGAGGGAGGAAGAGCATGAGGAGCTTGTCATGGGGCAATAGGCCTGGAAGGATTCCCTTTGATCCCCCTTATCTCTGAAGAGCAAGCTTTCTTTTTTGGCCTGTAGGACCTTTTGTTGCAGCATTTCCTGGAATCCCCCAAAGTAAACACAGCCAGGTTTATGTTCTTACAGCATCACTTTGCTGTGTCCCGCTCCTCTCAGCAGAGAGTGGGGCAGGCAGGTCAACCCTCAGAGGTCAACACTGCTCACCAGAATGCTGACAATAAGGGTTCACATTACAATGTGTTGGCACCAGGCCTGAAAGAAGGTGTTGAGAGCCACAAAATGCTTAACTGTGACATAATTATCATCCTAGCTGTAAAACCAAAAATTCTAAGTGCTGTTTAGACTCACCAGACCACAAAAAGCCCTGAGAACAGCCCCTGGACAGAGGTGGGGGGGCTACGAGTATAAGTAGGTCTGCAGTGCCTGTGAGGCCTGGAGCCTGGCAAGTCAGGACTTAGTTTTACTTTCTCTATTTGGATGGAGCCTATACCCACTGGCATGAAGAGAGCTCTTGGCTGAAATAGGGACAGGTGATAATGTGACAACAAACTGATATCTGGGAATAGCTTTGTGTATCCTGGGGGTGGAGGTGTGAAGGCAAACATAGGCACGGAAAAAGTTTGGATTCTTTCAGCTGAGGACAGGCATGAGCTTCCAGTTACCTGCCCACCAGGCCTGATTTCATCCAGACAGGAGGCAGTAATGGCCAGCCCTCACTTTTTTTTTTTTTTCCCCCTCACTTTCCCTCCAGATGGGAAAGTGTTGTGGACTGAACCCAGGGATAACTGTGCCTGCCAAATACCTTTACTCTGTGAGGAGGGAGAGAAAGGGTGAAGAGATAAAAAGAAGCCAGAAATTTGGGCCGATCATTGAATCCTCTTCCCAGGGCTTACTACTGTCAACAGGGGTGCTATTAGTTGAGCCAACACTTTATTTATAGGGAAATTCAGTTCTCCCCTTCTCCCTGACAAACGAAACGCACCCTACCAGGTGTTCATTAAGTCTCCCCACTGCTTTCTTCCTCTCAAAAGTTGGGAGGGGAGTTCCAGCCAAGAGGCCCCTCCTCTCAGCAGTTGAAGACAGTTATATAATCTGGATTGTGAAATGGAAAGGCCTGGCTCACCCCCCGCCCCCCACTAACGGCTCAGATGGGGTGCCCCGATGGGGAGTTCCGCGCCCCCCACAACCCAGTCTGACACTACTAACGCAGTAGAGCTCTCGGCATGGAGTTTTAGGGGACGCCATTCCTGTTCCCCTGACCCCCTTATGGCGCGACAGAGTCCTTGGGAAGCCCAGGTGGCACGGGAAGTTACTCGGTCACTCCATACTGACGGGGTACGGGGCGCTGCGGGACACCTGTTGAGGCACGCACGGTGGGGTTGCAGAGGCTCACCTGCGCGTGGCCGGGCTCCTGGTGGTGCTGGGCTCACAGCTGAACCGAGTTTGCGATGATAGCCCGCGCCTCCGGCTTCCGCAGGGTCAGCTGACCGCCCAGTGCGGAACTAAAGCCCAGCCCGCGCAGTCCGCTGCTACCACGTTTTGTGCTCCAAGCTCTGCAGTTAGGGTCGCAAGTCCGCCTGGTCGCCATGGCCGGGCTCGTGGTCAGTGGATCGCAAGTAAGTCTGCCAGCCTAGCCCCGCCCCTGCTGGGGCACAGTTGGTCTGGGGAGGGAGCACCACGGCAAGGGGCACCCAAGGTTAAACAGGGCTCCCCGCTCCACCTCAGGTCTGCAGGTGGGAAGTCTGTCCCATGCCCAGGCCCACCCTAGGTTGGTAAGAAGAGACCCCTATTTTGAGCCTGGCACACTCCTCAGCTGTGGCGGGAAGGGGAAGACCCCCTCCAACCCCAGGTCGCCCTGGTAGCTTCCAACCCCTCTGCCCCTAGCGCTCACTGACCGGGGCCGGCCAGTGGGCTTCTCTATTAGGTAGAGTGGTAACTGCTCAAAAAGCCCACCATACTTTTGAGGGTCTACAAAAAGTTTTAATTTCTTTAATAATCAGAATAAAAAAGAACTCTGATCAAAGAAAACGTCTTATTATATTTGTCTTTTACCAAATGCTGTTGTAAAATGCAGGCTTGCCTTTTTTTTTTTTTTTTCTTTTGGTATTTTGTTTTGTTGAGTTTTAGTAGATGTTGAGTTTTCAGTAAGTTGAAGGAAAGACCCTTCACCAGCAAAAAGATTATGACTGGCTTTATTGCCTTACTTGCTTTGTTATGGTGATCTGGAACCCAAACTATCCTATCTCCTAGGTGTGCTCATATAAATTTTAGGTTTAGTTTTTTAAAAAATGTAACTAATGGAGGAAAGAGTCCAGGAAGACAGAGGTGCCTCTGGCCCACCAAAGACAGTGAAATCATGATGCATCCCAGCAGGCGTTGGGTCACTGGTCCACTGTGGACTGGCTCTGGCTGCTAACCACAGGGCCCTTACCCAGGGCAGGCAGAAGGCTGCAGCCCGCTGCTTTTCTTATTTTGGCACCTAATTTCTTGAATAGGTGTCTATGGGAAATGCCAACACTCCAGTTTCAACCCTGGGTGATAGGCACCAGCTTCATTTGCTTTCAACCCTGTGGTGAAGCCTCAGGTGTTTTTAGTCATTGCTGGAGGGATAGACTCAGCCACTCTGGGACCAGGTGCCTTTTACCTGCTGGAAAAGCCAGGTCTCTATTTTTAACCTCTGATTAAGGCAGCCCTCCAACTCCCTACCCTTCCCTGTACACCCTAGAGAGATAGTTCTAAGGTTTGAAGCTCTCCCCTTGGATTGCCTAAAGCAGGTAGTGTCAGGCACAATTAGGTTTTGAGATTACTTTTGGGCTAAAGGGAATGTTTTCCCCTTCTCAGAGTTCAGAAGTGAGCAGGCCAGGGAGGTACCAGCCTGGCTGAGAGGTTAAAAATGATGGGTCTTATTTAGCTGGCAAGGAAAAGGGGCTTCTGGGGGTTAACATGGTTGCCTAGAGGGAGAGGCTGGAGGGGAGGGCCTCTGCCAAAGAAGGGTCCCTTTTGACTCAGACCTTGGTCTCTGCATTTCAGACCCAGCATTCTCTAGCTGTAGCTTTTTCCAGCTTCATGGAGGACTTGACGATGGCGCTGAAAACTCTCCTGTGCCTCCTTTTCTCTTTCTCAGTTTCCCAAACTTGATTTTCTCTATACCTCCTGCTTTAAGCCCACCCCATACAGCCCAAGGGTAATAACTAACCTGGGGGGTGAGGCATTTTTGAGCCCCCAGGGACTGTTTTAAACAGATGGATCTGCCAGGGGAGGAGCTGGGAAATGCCTCTGAGTTGTTAGTGCCCCATGTCCTAAAACCACTTAAAGACCCTAACCCTGAGTGGCAGACCGGAGGTTAGGGTCTTTTAGCATTCTGCCCCTTGCAATTTCTAATGACAGCCATCATAAGACATAGCACCTTGAATGTGTCACATGGTAGTTCTCAAACTTTGGTAATCATTCTTGAGGGGGGAGACTTCCCATGAGCCCATAGGGTTAATATTATTTTTATTACAACATTGCTTAAATATATAAGTATAAAACCAGATATAACTTTTTCAAAGCTCATATTTAAATTCTATAAACTTCAAATAAAGGGATGGCTTAAGAATAAAAAACCCATTAAGATCAATAAACTTAAAATAATTTAATTAGACTTCTACAGGCCTCAATACCAAATGCTTGGAGATGTAGTTCTCCCTCCACTTTCTCTGTAAAACCTTTCATTCAACATGGATTTGACTTCATTGGACCTTCTGTTGGCTTGAATGCATCATTTATATTCAGCATAAAGTTCTTAATCTTCTTTTTCTGTTAGCTTATGACAAAGTAGTGACAGCAATACAGTGGTAGACACAAATGCACACTTGGAATCTGGGCATTGAAATTTTTGCCCAACAGACACCAGAATAACAAATCCCTTCTGTAGTAATATTGGTCTGATGCACTTATTTGTCCAGTGGTCACTAGGTGCTGAGGACCGTGCTGTGTGTTTCAAAGATGTTATCTCATTCCTGTTATATAAGTACAAACGAGAGTGATATGTGGCTTGTGGAGCTGTTTCATTAGTGTTGAATAGATAATAGCCAGGTGGTAGGCATTTAATGAATGTTGGAGGCCGTTGGTATTTGACTAGTTTACAGAAGAAGAAACACACTCCACAAGACTGTGGCCCATCCAAGGTAATACAGCTAGTAAGTAGCAGCGCAGGGACCCGAACTTGTGCCCAGGGCTGTTTCTACTCTGACAGAGCTTCTAGTAGTGCAAATTTATTATTTCTTAAAAATTTTATGTTTCAATTACAGTTGACATTCAATATTTTATATTAGTTTCAGGTGTACAGCATAGTGGTTAGATAATTATATAATTTGCAAAGAGATCCACCCCCCCCACTGAAAATTCAAGCACCCACCTGGCACCATACATAGTTATTACAATGTTATTGACAATATTGCCTAGGCTGAACTTCACATCCCTGTGACTACCAGTTTTCACTTTTTTAAAAACATTTTATTTATTTATCTTTAGAGGGGAAGGGAAGGAGAGAAGGAGAGAAATATCAATGTATGGTTGCCTCTCGTGCATCCCCTGCTGGGAACTGGCCTGCAACCCAGGCATGTGCCCTGACTGGGAATCAAAGTGCAATCCTTTAGTTCATAGGCCTGCGCTCAATCTACTGAGCTACACCAGCCAGGGCCAGTTTTCACTTCTTAATCCCTCCACCTTTCTTACCCATTCTCCTAACCCCCTGCACCTCTGGCAACCATCAGTTTGTTCTCCATGTCTGTGAGTCTGTTTCTGTTTTGTTCATTTATTTTATTCTTTAGATTCCACATATAAATCATATGGCATTTGTCTTTCTCTGACTTTTTCACTTAGCATAATACCCTCTAGTTTCATCCAAGTTGTCACAAATGTTGGTAGGGATTGAAATTGGTGCAACTGCTATGGAAAAACGTATGGAGGTTCCTCAAAAAGTTGGAAATGAAACTATCTTATGACTCAGCAATTCCACTTCTGGGTACATATATGAAGAAACACAAAACATTAATTTGAAAAGATATATGCACTACTATATTCATTGTAGTGTTTTCAATAGCCACAATATGGAAGCAACCCAAATACCCATCAATAGCTGAGTGGATATAAAAGCAGTGGTACGTATATACAATGGAATATTACTTGGCTGTTAAAAAAGAATGAAATCCTACCATTTGTGACAACATGGGTGGACCACTACTAAAAATTTAAAATCAAGGATCCCTTACCCTTGGCTGGGGCCAAGTATCATAAAATCTTCTCTATGTGACTATGTATAAATCTGACATCTCTAGAAATGTCTTGGGGGTCAGAATGTCCCAGCTGCAAAAAGAGAGCCTTGGTTTGCTACAGTTCAGTAATTTTCTGCAACCCTTTAGCAGGGTTGGGTGTGTGTGTGTAGAAATCCTCTGAAGACAATTTTGTTTTTTTCTCTTGTATTTCTCTCTGTAGAGGTCTTTAACTTGGTATGTTTTAATTCCCCTGATGACAGTGTCCCTTCACGCTATCACTTCACACAAAGTAGAAGTCTTGGGGTACAGATTATATAAGGTAAGTAAGTTAAAAGTATACAACTTTGTTCCTCAGTTTAGTGTATATCAAGGTAATTGACTTAATAGAATGACTTCTCATTTTAGATGTGCTCTTCTGTGCCATTCAAGATTAATCTCTACATCCCTTCTCTTTTTTTAACTATATTTTATTGATTACACTATTACAGTTGTCCCATTCCCCGCCTTCATTACCCTCCACCCTGCACACCCCTCCCACCCACATTCCCCCCTTTAGTTCATGCCCATGTGTCATAAGTTCTTTAGCTTCTACATTTCCCACACTATTCTTGCCCTTCCCCTGTCTATTTTCTACCTACCATCTATGCTACTTGTTCTATGTATCTTGTCCCCTCTCTCCTCTTCTCACTCCCCTATTGCTAACCCTCCATGTGATCTCCATTTCTGTGTTTCTGCTCCTGTTGTAGTGGTTTGCTTAGTTGGCTTTTGTTTTAGGTCTGGTTGTTAATACCTGTGAGTTTGCTGTCTTTTTACTGTTCATATTTTTTATCTTCTTTTTCTTAGATAAGTCCCTTTAACATTTCATAT